>JAANSN010000354.1:0-63666 GCA_036850665.1 Dicranocentrus wangi | reverse complement strand
GGAGAAAAACACGACCAACTCATCCTCACTCATTACTCATACTTACATTGCCTAAGAACCCGCATTTTAATTGCGATTCGAGTATTTTTAATTTTTTTCATTAACACGGCTCTGGGTCTGACTCAACTCTTCGCAGCATCCACTTACTTATGACGTACATGACGTTTCTTATGATAATCTCAAATACATTGACCATAAAGTGTGACTCATTCTTTAACAAATTTTGAAGGAATTTCAACTTAAACTCGGAATTATCTCGTACTCACACGACGACATGCATTCGTTTCTAAACCTTTAATACGTAACACCCTGGAATGTGCGTTGTCAATGTAGGTACACCATGTATAACTGTGATTTATTGTGACAATGACAAAACATTTAACTCCAAAACTTGCTCGTATACTGTCCAGACTCACTGCCCCAGTGGTCAATCAATAAGCCAAAAGATTCAGATTAGAATAATATTTGCAGGTCGCAATATACCCTGTTTGCAAAGGCAAATTCATTCCCAAAAGTGGACTAGTAACAGCCAAGCCAATACATGCATGTTAGAAAACAAAGGAAGCTGTATGTACCCAGTCCTTTTGATTAAATTATACCGTGTCAGACGCTTATGAACATTTCTTTTGTGTGCATTCCATACATACACGTAAAACAACAAAGTAGTGCGAGTGCGAGAGGTATATCACACAACTATTTTTATCAACTAAAAGAGTTCTACCAAGTCCACAATTCAATATTTATATGCATTTGAAAAAATATTCTGCTTCTGCCTGCAGTTACGTGTACGTAAACGTGCCTGCATGTACGTAAACAAAGTCACTAGCGTAAAATGACTTTCCTGTTACACATTAGGATATAGTCGGCTGTATCCTCCTTGCTATGAGGGAATGAATATGGCTGGTTTTATGAGAATACTTACTGTAGGCAAACCATAAAATATGGTGTGGACTGTGGAGCACATTGTAATTGCGTTAAAATGAAAAAGAATATTGTAATCCGCATAGCATTCCTAAAAACACACATTTAACAAGTGTGTGTCCGTTTTTGTCAAAGTATCAGCCTGGAATTCCTGTTGTCAAACCATGCGTCATCGTCTTATTAACAGGCTTGTGGTTTACATAACTCACACAGTAGCACGTATCATCAACTATTGACCATGCAAAGAGCCACAGCAAGCGACAAACTACTAAACTCTCTATGAGCATATTAGCATTCCATTTTGGCTGGCCGAACCAAAAGGCAGAGGAGTTTAGATTGGTGCTGCTATTATCACTCCGTTTCGCCCATCATATAGGTCACACTCACAGAGAGCAACAATCCTTAACGTACAAGCACGTGCAATTTTTTTACAGACAAAATTGCCATAATTTAAGATTCATCACAAGTAGTGAGCGACAAGATTGCCTCCGCGTAAATTGTAGTTTGAAAAAATAAAAAGTTGTTCAAAATGCCATTTGGTCGAAAGAAGGTAAAAGTGAAAAGGATTCGTTAGAAATGTAGCTAGATTTATTGCTAATCCATTTTTCCTCTAAATTATCGCACATCTATATATCTACCCACCCACTCTAATCATGACACTTTTTTTGATTATGTGCCATTATTACAGAAGGACTCACTGGGAAAGTCGAAGCCAAAAGAGGATGAAAATGGGACCCTCCCAAGATCAGGAGATAGACTCGATCACGTCACCAAAGGACGTGTGAAGGGGCCCCAAGGTCGTCGGCTTCCTCGCAAGTCTCATCTGGGTCGAGCATCCGGTATCAGCGACTCCCGACCCGAAGCCGTAGACTCCCTGGTGGACTCTGATGAGGACGTTCGCGACAGCCGGGGTCGGGCCACGAGCCTATCCGCACTGGAAGCGTCGTCAGTCACTCACCCCAACACTAAACAGCATCAACAGAGTAACAGCAGGTTGGGCTCTTTTTCTGGCACGGGTAGTGCCGACAGGATAGATTTTGATTTGAGTGATGGCTCCCCCAACCCCTCTTCATCATCTTCTCCCGTCAATAACAATCCCGATTTAATAGGTGACAATGATCATAGTTTTGAGCAAGCTTGGTTCATTCGCATGCCTACTCCAACTGCGCAAAATGGCTCCACCTCAAAGGGGCTTGATAATGATGATGTGGAGTCCACCTCTGACTACTCATCCATGCATGGATCTCCACCGTCACCTAAAACATCCGGCTCCAAGAGGTCCCCGTCCAAGTCACCCTCTAACACTAGCACCTCGTTTAAATCCAAATTTCAAAAGTTTATTTGTTCCTTGCTGTGAACAACTCACCTGAAGAAATTTAGAAATTTAAACCTCAGAAGAAGTGTGCTAACTATATAGTTTGTAGTCCTTCCACCTCCAACGTGAGGTGTATATAGAGAATGCCTTTTTGTGCTTTGTGATTCGGGCAAAGTTTACATATGAAAACATCTGGCTATATTTTACTATCATTAATAACATACCACACTAGATTACCACAATTATCTAATATCACCAGTAATTAACGTAAGTAAAGAACGCAAGCCTAGTCATAGTCGCGTTTAGTTCAGTTTAACGTAAGGGCGAGGAAAGGACAGTAATTATATAAATCCTAGATTTCATAATGGATTGTGTGGATTTACCTTGGGTTTGGAGAATATGAACTACTAATATATATATAATATACTCATTTTTTGGTATTTACCGTATCGCTTTCAGTCGTTTCGAATCCGAGTTTTATTGATAATTCGCATTTTTTGCCTGTGTACTCAATTTGAGACACACGTGCCCTGTCTGTTATAGTCGACGCAAAAGGTTGGATGGATTCCTATTTTCAAAAGAAATATTTCAGCAGGAGTGCACTCTAACTTGTAGTTTTTATTGGAGGGAAGATTGCGTGAATTCTCTTGGTTTGTTTGTACAGTTGCGCAGAGTCATGATTGGTGTGTCGTAGTAGCGTAATAAGTGTAATTTAGCATGATTGTTGATGATTTTTTATGACAAAGTGCAAAACGCGTTGTGTGCAGTTTACTAATAACATGATGATGATGATGATGTAAAAAGATATTTTGTGTGCTTTCTTTTAAAAATAACATTTAGTTCAGGTACAGGAAACTGTGATGATTGCTATAAATAACAAATCGTAATAATATTTACCATTAACCAGCGATTACCATAAAAAGTAAGTAACTGAGCATGTCTAGCTGTAGTTCCTTGTTTGAATTTCTGTACTTTACAGCGAGTGTTACGCAGCACTGATTGTATTTAAACTGGAGTTTAAGATTTTTTGAGTGTTGAAATTTGAAATACATAATATGAATTTAATAATAATAAAAGTTAAACATGATTACCGCTTCAAATTCCTATTTGGAAAAATGAATACTTTAATGTCCATGAAATTGCTAAAAGCTGTGCTGTTGTTGATATAATAATTCATGAAATTCATGGTGGCATATTTCCGCAAACCTTATTTTCATAGTGGACAAGAGTTAGAGGATTGCAAACTGGGAAGGGGTGGCCGAAAAGAAAATAATTTTGACAGTTGGAGCAACTCGTCTGATTTAGACATGATCGACTCCCATGACATGGACTTGGTGTACAAGTACAGTGACAGCTCAGAAGACAGCGACGAGGAAAACCGCGCTCCGACCAAGCAGGGAAAGGGAAGTTTGACTAGATCGTCAAATCTGGGTTCTGGTTCTGGGTCATACATCCAAAATCGTGGTTCTGGACGAGGAAGTTTTGGGTATCGCGGAGGTAAAAATGCGTTGATGTAGAATGATTGCATAATTGAATGATAGTTGATTGGGTCAGCTAGATTTATGGTCATTTATGCGCGCAGGAACTCCACTGAGAAACTCATCAGTGACGCCACCTCCATGTGTACTCAGAAAGTTTAGACGTGAGCAGAATGCAACAAGTAGCAATTCGAGCAGTAACATCGGGTTAAAATCGAAAAATGGGAAAGAAGTTGAGCGGAGCAATTCTCCCATTTTACTTCCAGATGCAGATGTCAAGCCGCAACGAACTTCGAGTGGGTCCAGCTTGAGCACTTTGACTGCCGATACGTATGTATCCAACAACATGACACTGATGGGAGGTTACGGACGACAGCACTCATTTTCGTCGTTGCAACGACCCGGTCGCAAAAATGGAGGTGGAACTAACAGCGTCGCTGGTTGTGGGACTCATCGCGCTGTTTCGTCTGCAAACGCATCCCCACTTTTGGGAAACAATTCGTGCTTGCAGAATGGGTTGTACCATCGTTCCAATGGACCAACTACTCCGGGAAGTAGTAGTCCTTATGGGACGCACAGCCCTAGTGGAACATTTGACAGGAATGCCGCCTCAACTGCACGAGCATTTCACTTGGAACGTAGCATGCACACCGTCAGCAAAGAGTTGGAGACAGTGTCTCAAGAAGCAAAACAACTGGATGGTGAGGTAAACGCGATCAAGCAGGATGTGGGAAATATGCAAGAAAATCTGGGAACAGTTCGGGGCTACGTGGATACCACAAAAGATAGAGTGACAAAGTTACAGAGTCAGGTTGGCAGTATTGAAAAGCAAGTTGCTTCAATATTCAAGGTATAAAAAATATTTACTACGTTGATTTTTTAAAGAATCTATCCCCAATAAAAGTCACATCCTGTAAATGTTTTTTTCCATCATTTTCAGGAAGCACAAACTATGAGAGATCAAGCCAAGAAATTACTGGAATTAGCTGAAAATTCAAAAGTCACTCATGACAATTTGATGGAGGAGGCCGAACATTTAGTCAACTTTCTCAGACAATCAACTTCATGCATGTCTGGCTCATATCACCATCAACATCCACACAGCCATCCGCGACCTCCGTACCCTCCCTCTTGCTGTTCTGGAAATGGAGGTTCTTCGTACTACGGCAGTATCAACGGGGGCACGCCACCAGCACAGCATCACGCTCCGGTGACGAGCCTCAGACGGAAAGGGAAAACTCCGGAACGTACGCTGGATTCCGATCCCGAAATGGAACTGCTCGATGAGACGCAAACTCAGATGGAAAATATCATTGCGAAACATAGAAAATCAAAAGCGCTCCTCTCCGCTTCATCCTCGTCGGGAAGTGGGAGCAGTGGACAGGCTTTGGTATCCAGCCGGAATTCAATGATTGAGATTGGAGAAAATGGGCTTCGCTCATTGAACAATAACCGATCACCCAAGGCGGATGGAAGGCCTTGAATCAATACCTATATTATCAAGATCGATCTATAAAACTTTTCAACTTTGTTACAGCCAAACCTTTTACTTCGTACGTTTATGATTTAAAGTCTGACGTTGTTTTCGTTACTGACGATGATGAATACCTGCGCGCGCTAGTTTATTTCCGAACCTCAATTATGCCTTCCAGATCCCTGTCTTTAACTTGTTTAACTCATTATTATTGCGCGTCTGAACGCCAATCTAAAGTGACACTGTGTAGGTGTTTGGTTCACCAAATAGCACCGTCAAGATGTCGCACAGAAAAATAGCACTTTGTTTTACTAACATCAACAATCTTAATTGATGCCGTATAGTTAGATTAACAACATTTCTGTAATTTCGAAACTATAATTAGGTATGAATAAGTAGACGTTGTGCAATGACGGGTAACGAATGAACTATAAATTCCACGACGTAATTGCCCTCAACATACCGTGCTCTACACTGACTATATATCGTAATACTAATGTACGTATCTGTAAGAATTTTATTTATATTCAAGCAAACGAATCTAGTACTGAATTTACTAAATTACATGTAATTTAGTAATTGTATTGGTTGCGGGTACATTTTTATAGAAAAGCTAAAAAAGGGGGAAAAGACTTGAAAATGCATACCAATTTTAAGGCGAAGTGTTTTCCACGCCTAGCAATCAAAAGTTCCTACTGCTCGGTAGCTTTAATTAGGATTAAGTAAAGAAAGAAAAGAAAAGAAAAAAAGAAGAAAACTTTGACATTTTTAGTATAATAAGTTTGGAGGTATAGTGTTTCGGGTTGTGCATGAACTTTTAGTTTACTATTCCTCCAAGTAGCTAAATAATAATATTATTGGTTAAGACTGCACTCGTATTGCGGTAATGCGGTTCTGGCCAATTATCAATATAGAACAAACTTAAAAATTCCTTATCACATTTCAGTAGAAAGCTGTAATTGAAATTAATATAACTGAATAAAACCAATTTTAAGCAAACATCTTATAAATCTTTACACGAGAAATCAATACAACCACGTCTTTTATATACTTCATAGTCGTCTAAAAAGTAGGCATCCGGATTGCCAGCCCACTTTGGATCATCCTTGTAGACAACAACAGGCAAATCTTCTTCTGTGGTGGTGGATGTGGTGAAAATTGGAGTTGGAGTCACCTCCACTGTAGTCAGTAGTAGTGTAGGCGCTACAACGGTGGTGGTTGCAATGGTAGTTGGTTGTAACGTTGTTGAAGCTGGGTTTACTGTTGTCAGAGTGTCACTACTCGGATTTTCAGTTGTCGATCTCAGTCTCACTTCCGACTCGGGCACAGAAGTAATGCTGCTAGGACTAGGCACATTTCCCGTTGTTAATCCACTAATGTTGGCATTCCCATCAGTCAAGTTTAATATACTTCGCAATGACTCACCCTCACTCTCATAGTCATCACCCTCCAGATTTATATACACAGGTGGCTCTCTGCCACGGGACTGGCTTGGGGGAGGTGGAGTTGTTAGACTCCTTTCCTGTATTTGTTTAGGGGACTCCGTTTGGAGGTCAATGTATACATTAGATTTGTTATTGCTACTTGCTTCCGGTATACTAGCTTCACGCTGGAGATCAATGAATGTCACCTTGTGGTTGGGATTCGATGTTGTGTTTCCTCCGTCGCTGCAATTTCCTGTTGCTTTGTTTTTTATTGAGTTTGATGTGTCAGTTCCCCTAACAAATGAGGATATGGAAGTTGGATCTGACGCGGAAGTCATTTCTGGGCTTACAGACCTCTCCAAAACTGACTCCACCGGATTAGAAGCTGAGTCCTCGAGGTCCCCCTGCAAAGTAAGGTAAATCTGGGCATTGTTTCGGGCATTTTCTTTCACACGTCTTGCACTGAAATTGCCTCCGGTCCGAAATGGCATAGGTTGACTTGAGTCTAAGTTTCTACCTCTTCCCACAAATGGTCTTTTGAGTACAACACTCAACGGAGCAGGAGCTGGTGTTCTTGGTTGGAAGCCAACATAGCGAGTCTTCAAACGGTTCTTGAGAGGTTCTTTATACCCAACAGGTCGATGGGGTTCATGTGTTACTTTAATAACTGACTTTCCCCGACTTGGAAATGAACACCCTTGTTGAGCTATCTAATTATTGGCAAATTTAAAAATAAGTAAGAGAAAAAGTGTCATTTGCTATTTATACTCTGATGATAGCCATACCAAAATTCCAAGTGATATTATAGACATCCAAAGGGACATTTTTTCTATGCTTTCATGCCTTATGTTTTTCCATGGCTGAAATATAAAAGTGTAACTACAGCCGAATCAGAGATATCAAATGTCACAAAAAAGATTAGAGATCAAGACATGCAATTTCTCATCACATCACCACTGAATCATCTCATCAACATCAACTAATGTAAGTCATAATAGGCCTTGGATTACCCATTTGTTTACAGATGTATTAAGTAACATGAACGGGATTTGATAAGGATATTGAATGGCAGTTTCACAACACACTCGTAACTGCACTGCAATATTATGTCATCTTTATTAATCCTAAACTCATTACATTTTACTTCCTCCCTCGTCCCTTGCATACTTTTTTCATATTTTTTTCACGATTCCAGTATCAGAATCTTATCTCATGAAAGTGTGAATGTCAGTGACAGAAAGCCCAATTCAACCTTGATTTACTCCAGCAAAGTGCGTATTGTTAAGCACCAGCACCACCATCACCTTACGATATACAGGCTGAATCATAATGTCTTTGAAGTATATGGGGAAATAGCATGGGGAAACTAGTAAAGTAGTACTATCCATCATTCAGTTGTTGTTCCCTTGACTTTTGGTAGAATAACTATGAAAAATTTCCCCATGCTATTTCCACATATACTTCAAAGCATTATGATTCAGCCTGTATAATTGTAAGTACTGCATATTTGGATTCATCTCTCAACCAAAAATGCACATAAAAGTACGGATGCATGCTGAATGTAATGCAATAATATTTTTCTGCTTTACGAGAAAAATACATTCCCAGAAACCGCATATAAAGCAAGGTACCATTATCCAGCTCATGTATAACATCTATTGATGACAAAAATGCCGCAAATTCTACATGTAAATGTAAAGGTAGTCAAAAATGATGACATGATGACATCACGTCGTCACTCCTCAACTCAAAAGTAGCCTATATGAAATTATATACATACATGGTACAAATCACATATGTACATTCCATTTTCTCTCTTCCATTATGTACTACACATCTCAAATATTTAATGTTGTGACATTAAAATCAGTTCTGTTCACCACCATGTCCACCCAAGCGAATCAAGCGCCTGCTGTATCCGCCACATAATGGTTATGCGAAAAGTCATCATGAAATACGCTTGGCAATAAAAATCAACTGCACAGCGAGTGTAACAACATGAGCACATATAATTTGAAATGTTATTCATGGATTAAATTCAGTCCGTAGGAGACCAAGGAGTGCACCAGACCGTTAAGACAGTCTGCAAACAAAGTTGGACTTCATCATCCACATCAACAAAGTTTTTTGTCCAGAGGATTTTACAGACATCTTCCAGTCGCCCGTTGTGACACTGGCAGTTTTATATTTAAAAAATGAGTCAAGTGGACATTAAACAAAAAGTTAGTGTAAATATGGAGTATTTGAAAAAGAATACTCTAAGACTGAAGATGTTTGTCAGTGAGTTGGTCTCTTGTGATTTGCTAACGTTCGATCAGGCAGATGCCATTGTAAGTTCCACTTGATATTTCAATTTGCACATATATGCTGGTCCCACTAATTGATCCTAATTGGCAAATAAGTGTGGTTGATAATAAACTGATGTTTACTTTGTACATTTTTATTGTATTCCTTGGTGGCCCCAGATGGAGGAGTCTAATCACTTAAGTATGCACGAGAAACTGTACACTATGCTCATGGAAGAAGCCAGTCCGACATCCTTCGCAAAGCTGCTGAAGGCTATGCGATCTTCTGGAAATGGGCATCTGGCTGAGATTCTGGAGAAATAAGGAGCCTGGACGGGGCCTCCATTAAACCCACTTTATAGTTTATATACTCGTTGTTTCTATTATGGAGTTTAAGTAATTTTGCGTTTAATACCGTTTTTGAGTAGTTTATGTATAAAAATATATAGTTGCAAAAGGATGGTTTTATGGAGTCTTCACTTTCCCCCGTTTTTTAAACGCCGTGGAACGGAAGTGCTTTGCAAAGAGGAAGAATAGCGTTGAGTAAATTGCGGCGCTGGGCGTTATTGCACGTGCGCTGATGAGGCAGCCGTTATCTCCATCTTACAGTAAATCCGTTAAATTTTTAGTTATTGTTACATCATATGTGTAGCTAATGTTATGTATGTAAAACCGGATGTTGGCAATAAATTAACTCACAGTTATATTGCCACAGGCAAAATAGCGTTACTGAGAATCCAGTCATCATTTGCATAAGTTCAAGAATTGTGACCAGTATCGACATCTGCTTAGGAACTTTCAGATCCAACGCCTTAACAAAACCCAAAGATATTACCTAATTAACTCTACCTAGGTCCAGGCACCAAAGCTTTATTAGAATGTCGTCATATTGTACCAAAACACTCAGAAGGGCACAGCAGGACCAATTTGTTTCGTAATCGTAATTTCTAATGTAATAAAGCTACTCACCTTTAAACCGTAATAAGAATACATCCAACTATGTACAAAGTAGTTCATCGTTCCAACAAACCTTAACAGGGGTATATACGTTTGGTACGCGTACCATGACAGGATCATTACCGAAGCGTGGTGGTACCTAACCGCGTGTAAAAATATATTTTTTGCATAGTTTTTATAAATGTGTATCTTTATACAACGCATCCACCCATCTATACTAAGCTTTTAGCACATTGTTTTTCTCTTACCAATGTAACAGGATTAGCTTCTTTTTGCGAAGAACAATGAAAACCGTGTCACCAAGTTGTAATGCTTTTGATAACGTGTACGTCAAAGCCCAAAAAGCCATACTCATCCCATGGTCCTCGCTGCGGAAAAAAATATAATGCATTATATTGTTTTAAGATTTATTAAAGATTTATTCGCAGAAAGGCATGGAACGGAAAGCTTAAAAATGGACATGTGTCGTACATTTTACAAGCTGCAGCGTGCAGCCCGTTCGATTTCCGAAGCAAATAGAAGATTTCAGGAAAGACTCGTGTAAATGCGAAAAAGGAAAACACTGCCATTCCAAAATTCCACACGGCTAATGGCCTTTTGAGATCGAATGCTTGTCGGTTTTGCATTACTCTCTGGCAGCTGAAAATGAAGATGACGTACACTAATCCTAAATACACACTCCACTGCCAATTGTCTGCAAACCATTGCCTCCAAAAGGGAAGGTCCATTTCTTCGTATTTGTACATGGCCAAGTATGGCTGGTTTTTTATGGGAACGTAGTAATCCGCCATGTTTCCAACTAATATTAATGTATGGATTAAAGTGACGTTTTGCTGGAAATTGTTAAAAAAATATCCTGCTTTTGAATATTTTATATATATTTACAGAAATTCACACAGATCACCGACTAGGAAAGAACATCACAATACTGATCCTTCAAAACGAACTTGATGAGCAAAAGTGACTTTGTGATTTAAACTGCAAGAAACAGTCTTCACAAGCAATGCGTGTTCTTGAAAACGGTCAGGTGCAGTGAAAAACTGGGTTATTTAGTGTGTAGGGCTGCTTGGTCTACCGCACCGTATTAAGTAAAATTGAGGAACCATTTTTTCAAGTACACCAGAGGTATGCTGCTAACGCTAACAATTGCACGTTATTTAAAATGCGAGGTATTGTATATAATTTAGTGAGTTGCAGCATGGTTGAGATATAAAATGTAAAAACTAGTATTTTACGTCAGCATTTACGTAGTGCTGTACAATACAAAAACAACGTGATGTAGGTCATCAAGCCATCACTGCAAGAATTTCAAATTCAAGATGCAGTTTTATGCAAAGCACAGGTATAACATTGAATGTAAAGGCACGAGATTGAATATATGTGGCAAGGCATACATCTTGTGAATATGTGCATTGAGAATTCATATGATAACCATCCGCATTTGCTTTGATGGCATTACATTGCCAGATGCATGAAAAAACTTGAAGCAGGAAACTAATATTAATTATTCGATAGTTTAAAATATATATAAAAGAAATATTTATGACAAGTAAATAAATTACCAACCAGCACCATTTAACCTTTATTCCCATTTATTCATCCACATTACCATTTCCGTAGCAGTTTCATATTCAGCTAAATTGATTAGATTCAAACTGCGTTTTACATGAATTAAAAAATACAAACATGTTGCGGTGAGTGGGACGATGACATTTCAAAATGTGTATCACATGACATGACATAATTCCACCGGGCTTGATTTTTCATTATCCTAATCCTGCGCGGGAGCGATACCCAATAAAATAGACACGCGAATCAATAATATGTAAGTTAGTGTGTAACTTGAATATTCATTTCACGTGAAATGGGATCGCGCTTGTAGTCTAGTAGAATGAAGAATGAATGAAACGGTTCACAGTCAACCCGACCAACATTGACGCAATTAATCAACATCATACCACCTCAACTGAAACTTGTAATTCCTAATTAGCCATGTTGGCCATATTTTATTTATTAAATTTTCCAAACAAAACCTTCACCCAATCAACTTCTTTATCGGGGATGTACTGTGCGCGTATCATGTGTAATTTAATAAAACAAGTACAACTTGCCAATCTCAATAACAATTCTGAAAGCTGCAGCGGCGGCGGTACCGTAATGAGGTAGATATTACCAAAAGCAATTCATTCTCCAATTTCCCTTGACTATGATTTCAGCTTTAGGTCTCCAATCCAGCTTACGGTTTTTTCTAATAAAGCTCCCCTCATTCGTATTTGCAGATAAAGCAGAGTCCGGAAAGACTGGAGAAAGCTTATGGTATGATAGTCAATTCTCGTGGGAAAGAGTAAAAATGTAGTGTGGCTTGTTGTGTAACACAAACAACCACCACCACCACCAGCAAAATATAACTCACCTCAAAATCCCTATTGCAATCCTTTTTGCAATTTCTCATTGTACTCACATCCATCCTCTCCTCCCCATCCATTCTTATATCCGCTAATCAGCTTATAATCTGTCAGAAAGCGTATTTTCGGGGGATCTCGGCTTCTACATGATTAATGGTTTTGTATCCAAATCGAGACTGCGAAGAACTTCCCTGTGTGTGTCTGTGTGTACATAAAAGGAAACACTTCCTTTTCACCACACGTCATTCCATTTTTTCCCCTCGTCCCGTGACATTTCCGAATTGGGCTTGTATAAACTGACGGAGAGGTGGGCACGGCCGACGATTGACATTTTTCAAACAGTCTTCTGTCTTAATTATAGTCTTCACCTATTTACGAGTGAACGCCTTTTGTCAAGCACTATCGTTGAGGAAATTGCTTTTACTCGGTTGCTGAATGAATAGGGGAAAGTGCTAATAAAAACAAGTGGGTTGTGGGGAATGTGAGATAGTGTTGCGTTCTCGGCTTGAGAATCCATATTGTTTGTGGTGTTTTCTAGATAATTTTGAACAAGTGTTGTTCCTGGTGAATGAGAATAGGGTAAAATTGCCTCAGGCTTAAAAATGGCAGCTAATAATGCAGTATTATTTTCACTGTTAATATTACATCTTACCATCAGCTTCACATTGGCTCTGAGAATCCCTGGAAAACGGAGTGATTCGGTAGGTGATTAGTGACCATACTTGGATTAAAAACTTTGATGTTTGATATCATATGCGTATTGATTTTATATTGTTTCCTAAATGTTAGACGATGGATGGCCTAATCTGTGAGCCGGAGTCGATATGCGGAGTCGTTCAAGTAAATAGTCGTGGTCTAACAGCGTTTCCAATTTGCTCCTGTCCCGAGTCGATGGGTGAGTGTCCCCTAGTTTGGGATTCAAGTGATGGCAAATCAATCAATCAAGGACCGATGCAGTACAAGGTACGTACAGCTCAGTTGTGTGACTGGGAAAGTGGAGCACATATTTAATCCCCGAAATAGCATCCGTCAGAGCAAAAACTTTTAGGTTTTAACGTGCCACTCAAAGGATCATTTTGTCTAAATCATACTTGTTGAATGACTGCTGACGCAACAAAGATGAGCTCTGCTTTTTGTTGCCTAATTCGCCTGTAATAAAAACCTGCATAAATGTGTACAAGTGGTTTTTTTTAACATTGTTCATGTGTTACTCAACTGGCCCCTTTGTTTCACATCTCGCCCAGCAGTGGACCCACTTCTAAATCCCTAATCCTATTATCTTTTGTTTGATCTCAATGTGAAGCACTGTGGTGACGCTCCCAGACAGCTGAGTTCTTGTAGTCCGGACCAAACAGCGTACACAATGACAATCATCACTCCGTTTGAAGCAGAGGATGAAACCATGAAAATATCGCATAGACTCCATTGCAAATGTCCAGATGTATATCAACACACGCCGAAAGGCGAATATTCTGAGCTAATTCCGTTCGTGGGCGAGGCAAAGTCTTACACACTTAAGTGTGCTCCGGTAAGTTAATTCAAAAGAAAAATTAGACAAGAGACGGGCTTGCTCATATACACATGTTACATGTATGGTTACAAACCAAATGCTAATGTTTGTGGTAATGCTCTAGTACCCAGTTTGCAAAAAAGACGAGGCTTGCAAAACTCTGTCCGAGACCAAAACGGAGTTCCTGGAAAACAAAGTGTGTAGGTGTCCCGTCGGGTCTCACTGTCCCGTGGTTGGTAACAGGAAAGCTAAGGTTTTAGAATTCGGCAGAGGGAAAATCACTCAACTTATGTGTCAATAATAAATGAACATGCTAGTTCTCGTTGCACTAACAAGGTAAGTGGGATTTATAAAATTAATGGGATTACTGTCGAATCAAGAATTCAATTCATTTCTACGAGAAAATGCATACACACCCACAACTAGCTGGCTCCACATCTTGTATAAATGTATAGGTATAATGATAGTATCCATTATGTATTTAATTTGCATAGCGTAGTTCTCAATATTAAAAGATTCTTTTTGTAAGTAGTTTTAAAAATACATAAGTACCATTTCGAGTTTCATCAGACACACCTGTATATTCCTGACTTTTAACATAATATATAATTGTAGGATAAACTAATAAAAAAAACCCGAGCCGAAATTTTAGTTTTCTTTTAAAAATTTAGCAGTAGACAATTTGCGAGTTGACTTTAACTAGAAATACACAGTATTGTTAAATAAAAATATATGTGTTAACTTGGCATTTCTACAACAGTCTCGGCTTTTAGTCCATCATAAAACATTCCATATCTGACCGTCGGCCTTTGTCGTTTCTGCGAAGGCCCTGCATTTCCATTTTCATCGACATACGCATTATTCACTCTGCTTTGCATCTCGGAGCCCGTATAGTAAATGCCATTTCTGTCTTTGGGAGCTCTTCGCCTTGCGTCTTCAATACTTTTTTCATCTAAAAACAAAGAGCATAACAATCACACTATAACTCTCGCATGTACTCTGCAATATTATTGTATATAGGATTATTACCAATTTCAAAACTTACCCGCAGATTTAGTGACCTTATTCCCCATTTTCACAAAAGGAACTTGAACAAGAACATGAACCACCAGAGCCACAACTACACTGGCTGTGAGATGAGCCAAAAAATATCCAGTCTGTGATTCAACAAGAATAACATAGGTAAGTAATGTACATTGCGTGAGTAGATAAGCGTCATTTATGCTCAGATAATGGAATGTGTCAGATAGAGCAAACACAAATACTAAAAATACCAAAGAGCTTAACAAGATAGTCAAATACACGACCCACCATGGTCAGAGTAGTGGGCAAAGTGCCATCCTGCACAAGGTGGAAGACCAGTTGCACATTAGTCGACACCAGAAATACGCAGTACGTGAGACGTGACAGAGGCTCGAAACAGCTCCAGCTTAATATAGCAGTTATCCACCCTCCAATGCCTAGATTACATGCGATGACAATCCAAACAATGACACAGCTCCAGGTGATACTGTGCAGACCACCGTAAATCGCAGTTTCCCCCAGGGAAACTGCATCATCAAAATCGTTAAAAACCTGGAGCCCGTATATAAGGGCTAATGCTGTAAGAGTGGATATTGTCCATCCTAGGACAGCAAAGGTTACAGAGGGCTTCTCCACACACTTGCGTTTCCTCAATTCGTATAAAAGGTAGCCTCCAAGTAGTCCAATCAAGTAGGGCCCAGCTCTGTTCCACGGTTTGATATAGTAATCAATGTACTCGTCCGCTTGCTCCAGGGTCAAATTTACTACAATCAAGATTAAACATCATTTGTGTGACTGACTAGTTATCAAAAAACTAGATATTTGCAAGCTTAATTGTCAAGACTTGCGTACCTCTGTAATAACAGTTTGATGGGGGATGGAAGCAAAGACTCGTCTTCGTCTACGGCAATTAGCGCTGTTGGGCAAGCTATCGCGCCCAATATTAAAACAGCGATTGCTAAAAGCCCGACAACATTGGTGGTCCATAGTATATAAACAATCACAAGAGCGACCACATAAAACTGCATGTCTGCAGCTAAATACCATGTTTCTTGATGGCACTACGAATAAATGCGTCATTATTTACTTAACGAGAATCATATAACATATACTATTTGTGTTCCATAATTAGCTGGCTAAACTCGCTTACCGCAGAACTAGACTTGGAATGGACAATGTTGTTGATGAAGAGTAAATTTGTCCACCAGTATACCCTACAATTCTGAGCATTCTCTTGCAAATAATAGTTTCGTTCTCGGAAGTGGGGTATGACAGAGGCAGATGTGAAAATGACGGCAGCGTAGGTGGGCCAAAATCTGTGGGTGATGTACATAATAAAAAACAGTATATATACAAAACCGATAAATGATCGATGTGGTTGTGAACTGTGATACGGGGAAATAAAACAGCAGCAATGCTCACTTGAATAATCTCCGAATAAATGGTTTCAGTATTGACTCCTTTTGTGCCAATCCGTTCAATGTACGATAGCACAGGAGGAGGGCACTAATCGTAAAAAATGTGTCCGCAGCAAAATGTGCAGAAAGAATGAGATAGATAGACCATCCTGGATAAGTCTAGAAACGAATATAAATGCGCATACATAATGAATTTATTACGCCAACAAGACTTCATGCCATCAAAGTTGTTTGGGAAAAACTATCGGATTGTGAAATCCTACCCGTAAAAGTTCCCGTGAGACGTCCACGGGGCAGAGTAAGAATGTGAATAAAAGAATAACCCAGCAGATTGATAGAAATCTCAGTCCGTCGACGGCATAAAGGTGGCCAGGCCTTATTTTTGAGATTGTCCAGTAGTGTAGATTTTCTTGAACAGAGAAAACTTCGAGAAACTTGTTTTTCTGGGGTACTTTTGGCTCTTCGACAACACCTGGAAGGAAGGTAAAACAAATACGTCATCATGCATGGTAGAGAGGAGAACACATGGTGAATACAAGCTCTTACAAGCTTTGATGACGACAACAGCGTTTTGCAGTTCCTTCTTGAGCTTTCGTTTGTGGATGGGGTACATACAAGTTGCTAAAAGTGTTACCAGGAAAAACCCGCTAATGATGGCACTATAGGGGATAGCATATTAAAAATAGTAATCAATGGACATATTTAGAAAAGAAAGGTGCGTCTCGAGACATGTATGAATAGTTACATGAGAATGTATGTGAAGGTATCCAACTCGACCTTCGTTTCGGTCCAACAGCTACTGGATGTCACTAGCAGCCTCGTGTAATCTGCTGATGTTGGTGTATCAGCATTTACATTATTTTGCAGAAACTGTTTTGAAAACACGTATTTATTTTGTAAGCATCAATGGCTCAAAAAATCTTTAGGGTAAAACTGATCGTACCGAACACAATTCTGAATCTGTAGGTATATCTGGAAGGATGGATCGACTCAATAATTTCGGTTCGCTACATCCTAAAACATAAGTTATATTATTACCCAAATCGCCCTAAATACAAAATTAAATATTACGGTTAGTAGAGATCCTACGGTTTGCCAATTTGACTCCATGACCAAGGCCTGCCTCTTGCACGAGTCTTACAAACTCTGACGTATTCCGTACTTCATGATCACACAACTCCCTCAGACTCTGCCATGCATGGAGTTTGATTGGTGACAAATCTGGCGGAGACCTGCTACTCTCGACCTGCCCATTAACACAGCCGAAGACTCCAAGCAGGGCAAATATCACTACGACAAATGCTGACATTATCGTAGATTAATTGCTGTTAACCAGCCAAAGGCAATAAGAGCCTATGGAAAAGGACACAATGAAACTGAAGAGCCTTTAGTGGCCGAGTTTCCAATATTTTCACTTTAACGACTGAAAGTTAGCTCATTATTTAGAAATACCAGGTGAAAATGGTGCATTCCAATTGTAATTCGACTCGATTAGTCACAAATTATTAGGCTTACTGGCAAGATAGATTAAACTATGTATTCTCGTCGGCCAAGATAAGGATGGATTTGTACATGTAAATGATTTATGTAGATTAGTCTACGTCCCGTATTACCACAGATTAAATACGTGGGTGCTTTTTTACTGATGATATACTAACCCGTATCATGTCTTCATTGCGGTACTCGGTCGGGATGCTCCGTTTATCGGGAAATTTTTTTTAAGGAGTAAAGTTTAAAAGATTACCGTACGATGATTACAAATTGATCGTGATTTTATCTGTCGAGTCTGATGATAAGTATATGGGGGATGGGTTGGGGGATCCTTAAGATGATTTAAATAAATGTTATGTATGATTTCAATGATTTGCACAATCATAACCTAACATCCTTGAATGACGTTATTCATTATTAATTTTGAACCACTAAGTTATTCCTTTACATTCTTGTTTTTATTACTCAAGAGAGCCTTCGAATGTAAACCCCAGATAAGAGTTATTGTATCGGTATCCCCATACGAGCTGCCCTGATTATAGCTTCGCTGTATAACTTCAAGTTGGAACTTTTCAAACAATTTCCAACGCCCGTCTTTCTACCTTAGGTCAGTCAATAAACTAAAAACTTGGCCTTGTAGCGCAGTCATATTATGGCAGAACGAAGCGCTTGATATAAGGAAAACTGTCAGTTTACTACGGCTGACGTATACACACATATTAATCAGTTCAATTGGAAATGGCAGAGCGAATAAATCTCAAGTTTAGATGAGCACTTTTAATAAAACTAAATCAAGATGACCTTTCTGCGCACAACACAACATACGAATATACAAATGTAAGCATCCAAAAACTAAAACGCATCTACGGGCAAAATCTCTTTTTAAATAACAGAATGACGGAGGAAGGAGAACGTTATAGTGGATAGTGTAGTGTACCACGGAATTCGTGCAACTGCAATATTTTAAATGTTTTTTAGCATAATGTGTTGCTTGTGGTGCTGCAGACGTCATGTTAGAGAGAGGATGTCATTTGCAATTAGATCACACAATTGTGACACTTATATAAACCAGGGGGTAACCGCTGGAACACTTTATTAGCTGGGTGCACTCTGCTTCATTGCTATTGCCGTAGTCTGCTTGGTTTCCATATTTCTCCTGTTCAACATGAAGGCCCTTGTCGTCGTTGCGTTTTGCCTCGTAGCAGCAGCAATTGGTAAAAAGATTTTGACTTAAACCTTCTTTTAACGTATTACAAACATTGATTCTAAGTTTAACTAACGAATATTTTGCTATCTATCTAGCTACTGATGATGCGTATCCAGCAGGTGAGACTTTCCCTGAGATGAAGCAGGGCTCTACTGCTGACAGAACGAGACTTTTGGCTAAGCTATTTGGGCCTTACAACAAGCTTGTGAATCCAGATGACATCCTCCTGAAGTTTGGCGTTAATTTAATTGATTTCAAAGTCGTAAGTGGAATTCATTATTTTCCGCGTGTATGTTTACCTACTAGGTTCAATATTTGCATTCGCTGTATCTAATTTCGGTTTAATTGGAAATTTAGGTAGCACAAAGGAACATCTTGGAGACCTATGTGTGGTTCAAATATGTAAGTTTCACAAAGTTAACAAAAGTGTAAGCATGTCGCATGAGTGAATCATATTGTAACACACTTTGGTCCATTTGAAGACATGGCAAGACGATCGACTGGAATGGGAACCAGAGGAATTTGGAGGGGTTGAAGTTATCCGACTTGACCCTAACGAAATTTGGAAACCAGATGTCACCTTATACAACTCGTGCGTGACAATGTCGTTTTTCTGCCATTACCAACACAAAATTCTTTATTTTGAGCATGCATAAACTAACACGCATTTTTCCTTTTATGCAGAGCCGATCCCGTAAACATGATCAACTGCTGGGATTCCAATGTGTTGATCTGGTCTACTGGAAAAGTGCTGTGGGTGCCCCCATGCAAAATGCAATCCCAATGTAGCTTCACATTGAATAAGGAACCTTATGGGGAACAAAATTGTACTCTAAAATTTGGTAGCTGGACATTCGACGGAAACATAATGGACGTTTCTTTTTACAACAATAAGGTAAGTATCTCAGTAGCAGATAAATATATGTGTATGACTCGTAATGTGTAACCGGTACCACATTTAAAGCGATTTCGTTTCTTGTTTTTTATTAGACTTCTTTGGATCTGTCCGACATGCACAATTCATCTGGTTTCGAGATTGTTGGCAATGTTGCTGAAAAAAACGTTCGATACTATTCCTGCTGCAAGGAGCCCTACCAAGACCTCTCTTACAATATTACTCTTAAGAGAGTCCCTGGCGCAGAATTGTTCAGCAAATATTAAAGACTCATATATTTTATTAAATGTTAAAGTATTAAAAATTGGATTTGATTGAAAGAATGATTCGAAATTATATATTAAAATTAATGAAATTATCAAACAATTGCGAATTTGGTTTTGTTCAATTTGCCATTTGCCAGACTCATATAATCAATTCGTATGTACCACTAGAGATTCGTTTGTTTTACTATATGCTTTCGTTTACACCTTACCACTATCCTTGCCAAATTGATCACACTGACATGAGCAGTGAGCACAATTAAGGGTCTTCCGGTACTTAAAATAGATATTCACATTCACATAAACAGGTGGCAGTCCTCAGCACCCAGACCACAATGGATAAAATTTGAATTGAACGCTTTTTTAATTTCCGGGTTCAAAATCGATTATCGGTAGTACTATAATACCATGCGTAATACAAGTGTGGATTAAACCATGTGGACATTTACTTCCAAAACTTGCATGCCATACTGGATTGGGCTCATCCCGAAAGAAATCGAAGGGTGACATTTGTAAACTTTAGCAACTCATTATTCCGGTCTCCAATATCATGTTTCGGTTATGCTTCTTATATATTTTCCATTTAACATAGAATTATGTAATTTATGTTAGCACAGGTCACATTTACTTTTACCCTTGAATCATGCTCACAATTAGCACATTGGTCCGACCCACACCGTCCCTGACAAAAGCCTTAGGTATATAGTAATCGTGATCGCACAGAAATTGTTAAATAGCGTAGGCATAGGTTGCCAAAATAAATCTCATGAGTTGCTGGACATTTTTAATAAAACTAAATCAAGATGACCTCTTTTCCAATCTCAATTTCACGCATGATAACTATGCACAGAGCTGTAATGAATAGAATGCAATTTAAACCGCACCATCGTAATGGCCACTCGTAATGGATTGTCATTGCAATTTAAATAGAAAGCACAGCACATATCGCACAGCAGAGAACAAAGCAATAAAACATCAAGTTTGAATCATACGATTTATTTCATCCAGCAACACTCAGGTTATGAAAGCAACTTACGTAGCTCCTTCATCAACCTTCATTAGAATTAAAATGCTTTATGTTCTGATATTTGCAAAGTTGAACGCTATGACGCAATACTGGAAGTCCAGTCGAGGTTTCAAATAAGTATGCACACTTCTTCCAATTAAGAAGATTGCAGTAAATACATGTATTGTATGTGATGTGTGACAAAATATGTGACTGCAGTTGCCCGCTATTTTTTTACAGTGTTATATAAACCTTGGTAATCCCCAATTCCGATTTACTTTGCTGAGTGAAGCCTACTCAGTACATTTCATTTACTCCAATTGATTTTCCCCTCCACACTTCTTGTCGTCCATTTCACAATGAAGGCTTTCATTGCGGTTGCGTTTTGCCTGGTAGCAGCAGTCGTAGGTAAAGATTTACGGAGTAGGTTGAATAGGAAATTTTTAGCAGTGATTTTTGCTTGGAGAATGTTTTTGTAAAAAATATCTTTTGAATTATATATTATGTAGCTGCGCATGATGATGGCTCCGTAACAAAGCAAGGTACTGTTGCCGACAGAACCAGACTTTTGGCCAACCTCTTCAACACTTACAATAAGAAAGTCAATCCCGACGCTATCAAGTTGGAGTTTGGAGTTAACCTTATTGATTTCGGGGTGGTAAGTGACGTTTTAATATCAGTTATATAGTTTCTATCAATCAAATAACATAAAATGGGTTTCTAATGTCATAATGTTGTATCTTGCCTTAGTGCCCAGAGAGAAATGTTTTGGAAACCTACATCTGGATTAGATATGTAAGCTGGCTGTAGCAAAGAGTTCCGAGCTAAATCAACTTTCACCTGACCCTCCATTCAGGAATACTGACAATTATTTCATAACTATTATTTTATTTCAGGCATGGAAGGATGAAAGGCTCGCATGGAACCCTGAGGAGTATGGTGGTGCAGAGCTTATCAGGCTTGACGCCAACGAAGTGTGGAAGCCTGATGTCACCTTGTACAACAGGTTAGCAACTACTACCGATTCCTACTAATGATTGAAGGATTTTGAACAAACTCTGTAACAATTTCGTTAATTATATAATACTTTCCTCTACAGCGCTGACCCTGTCAACATGGTCAACTGCTGGGATTCCAATGTGATTCTCTACAACAGTGGGAAAGTTCTGTGGGTGCCTCCATGCAAGATGACTTCTCAATGTAGCTTAACCTTAAAGAGAGAACCATACGGAGAACAGAAGTGTTCTCTTAAATTCGGTTAATAATAATACATAATAATTTATTATCGGTGCCCTCTTCTGAGGTCATTTGTTATCCTTGAACGAAATGTTTGATTCATTACAAAATTGATTTAGGTTCATGGACTTTCGACGGAAACATTATGGACATTGACTTTTTCAACAAGGTTTGTTGCAAATTATTTAACTAAATTAAAGTTCCCAGTTTCACAATGCCAAAATATTCAAATGCCCTATAGACTTCCTCCATCGATGTGACACATCTTCAAAAGTCTTCTGGATACGAGATCACCGGGAACGTTGGTCAAAAGAATACCCGCTACTATTCTTGCTGCAAGGAACCCTACCAAGATCTGACTTACAATATCACTTTCAAGAGGATTCCTGGAGAAGAATTATTCGCCAGGCTTTAAATACAACACCACAGGGATTGCGCAGAGATGACGATTTTATGGAAAAATATGGTTGCATTAGTTAGGATTTACTTTAAGAATGTTATAAACTACATTAAGTGTATTCATTTTGAAATTCTTCTAATGTAATAAACCCCATCCAATCCGACATCCCTCGATTCCATATTATATTACTGACTCCAGATAATAAAACCGACTTTTCCCATTGATATGACCAACTAAATTCCTACAATTTATCAACTGGAATGTTTCACCGAAATGAAAATGTTGTTCACATAACATAAATATCTTTCACACATTTATTTGAAGATCAATTCGTTGATTTTTAAACATAAAACTTATGTAGTAAACTGCTGACATGATTTAGAACAATCACATTTATATACGGTTTAGGGTTCGGTAGCATTTTTGAAAAAATTCTCCAGTAAAATACCATTATAGGTGCGACGTTTCTGTTTGATTTTTCTATAAATGCTATATTAAAAGAATACTGAATGACTTAAAAATTAGTTTCGGTTTGAGATCTACTTTTTATCCCCACTTGAAGGTTTTCCAGAAAGCAAATGAGGGTATTCTCGAGCCAAGTGGAGAATCATATCCCCGAAAACAGTGTTTGCCCATGCAAACCACGGCCTGGTAAATAAAGTTGGTTTATTCACGTCGAAGGATTCGTGCATGAACCCAGTTCCAGCAGTGCTGTTCCGCAAATATCCCAGCATTTTAACAATCTCTGATTCGTCACTGGAAGTCATGGCTTGCATAGCGATGGCCATATGCCACACTTGTCCAAGCCCCGTATGAGACGAGCCGACTCCGGGAAATTGTCCAGATGAATAGTAGGGATTCCAGTCGGGGGACAAAATGTACTTCCTTGAATTCAAATAAGTTTTATCGTCCTTTTTCACGAAGCCGAATTTTGCCATCTACAAAGATCCAATTGATTAGAATTTTATCCCAGCTCCGAATCCCTGATCGGGAGTAGTGGAGTAATAAGCAAAAAATTAATTTGGCAACTTACACTGAGCACACTAGGAAAGTTGGCGTCATCCATAAAAACAACGGATCCGTAGCAGTCCACCTCGTAGGCGTAGACCTCCCCAAAGTTGGGATGGTTCACAACACCATGGTATTGAATCGCTTCACGGATTTCAGCAGCCAGGATAATGGCTTCATCTAACAGCTTAGGTTCTGCGTGTGCTGTTTGTAAAATATTGGCAAGCCCTTCTAACCCCACGACAGCCAATGCATTGGCAGGAATCAAGTACTGAAATAGGGTGGAGTCATCAGAGGGTCGGAAGAAGGAGCGAACAAGTCCACACCGTTTTGCTGGATTTCCCACTCCGTGCAAATTTGTGGTTTCGGACTGGGTGGAAGTCTGCCGGGAAAACATGTAGGGCTCCTTTCCACGCATTTCAACAGTACCGCCTTGCTGTTCTTTCATAGTGTCAATTGTGGTTTTAACAGCTCTAACCCAGTTCGGATTATCGACAAATGACAAGTCTCCAGTGGACTCGTGGTAGTACTTTGACAGGTAGAGGAAGGAAGCCAAACTGTCCAACTCGTATTTAGCCTCGAAAACTTGCGACCTGTTAAAACGGGGACGAACCTGATCACTCAAGGCATACTCCGGTATATTCACATGTATTCCGCTGTTCCAATGTTGTAAAGGGCCAAACGCGTTCCCGTACGGATACTGGTTTATCTTAACGTGTTCAAAGCGCATAATTCGCATGACTATTATAACTTCTACTTAAGTCAGCGCGTAGTTAATAATACCACATAGAAAATTCGTTTACCATTTCAGCTTGGGTATTAATCACCCCAAGGACGAGTTCTCGGAGAATGGGATCCGACTTGGCGAGTGGGACGTAGGGATTAATTTGGTAGGTCGAGTCTCGAAGCCACATTGCAGGGATGTCTTTAGGAAGGTACAATATCATACAATAAACACCACATTTTATTCTCCCAACTGTATTTAAAAATAGGATGATGACACAATACCTCCGGTGATGATGTACGTGTACGGGATATTATTCTTAGATTGCTTGGAGGTAGCATGGTATAAAACAGTCGTGTCTATAAATGAAATCGTGTGTTTAGAAAATAGCTCCAATTAACCGAACAACTTACAGGTTTGCTTGATTTATCTTATTTACCCAATGTACTCGGAAGACAATTGGTAAAAATTTGACGCAAAGTGGCATCCTGAATCAAGCTGCCAACCTCAAGGATGACTTGTTCCACAGTTGAGCTATTGAACAATCGTTTGACTGGGGGAGGGCGTGCTTCAGGTACCTCTGACTTCTCGATCCCTTCAACTGGAGCAAAAAATGTAAGTGGACATTGTTGAAGTATTCACAACCGTTCGTTGCAAATTCATTTCGCAATTCATCGTTGCGTTACTTACCTTTAGGTAGATTTTCTCGTTTCAAACGCTCAATGTCTGGATTTTCCAATTGAATGGAATTGTCATCATCAGCCGTGTGCTTAACGCCACTTCGGAGTAGTAGTCCATTTGCTGTGAGACAACCCGCAAGAAAAATGTATGCTACTAAACCTACTAATAAACTGCAGCAAACCGCACGCCGTTTTGCCATGTTGCTATCTTATACTGAGGTAGTTCCTGAAACAAAAGAATAGAGCTGCCAATTAAAATAATATCAATACGTGGATATAGGTTTATAGGGATTGTAAACGATAATTGGTAATTTCAGACGTCAGCGGTGGTGAGTGATAAAAGTTGTTGAAAGCATGTTTGCATAATTTAGTATGTGGAAAAACACCATTCAATTGTGTGTTGTATCAATTGTGTCCAAATATAGTGTTCCATTGTACTATTAAGGGGAATTACGTATTTTCAAATATTCCTTACCTTTTCGTAAAAATTTAGTCGTTTCTATTTTGGACGTTTGACAAATACTATAGAATATATTGTCCCAAACGTAAATTACATTTTGCACTGAATTATTAATAAAAATATTGTCGAGTTTCGGACACAAACTAAATGCTCGAGTTGCGTTTCGTCATTGCGTGCAACATTTAGCTTGACATTGGTAAAGTATTTAAGTCCGCCAGCAGAATGCATGCAATCATGGAAACATGCAACTAATCTCACGGACATCTAATTGGTGTGCACCGTTAATGGGTTTGGTTGGATTGGATGGTGTTATGTGATTGTGAGTGTGAGATGCTCAAACTACTGGGATTTGTATGCGGAGAGCAGAAGTGAAAGTGTGAAACTTTGACAGCTATTTGTAAGCACACTAATCTGTTTTTAATGGTTATGTCCATGCTCCCATGCTCGACAGCTATTTTAAGAATGCTGAGGTGCTTAATAGGTCCATGTTGAACGAGGACTGTCATAAGTGATATCAAATGTGCCTGAAGATGCCTACCGTGGTGCATGTACTGTCAAGAATTTTGTTTATAAGTTGTATTGATCATTAATTGTTGATGCGGATAAACTTTTATTTATGAACTCCGAGCGTGCATTCAATTAGTTATAATGGGGAAACATGAACATTACCAAGTTTCTTTATCCGTCGACTTATAGCGTGGATAAACATATTTAAATACCATAAAATTTTCGTATTTAAAAGTTCAAAACTGTAATAATTAAAATAGTTCACATCACATACACATCCACGCTTAATTATGCTGCATTTCATACGTTGTAAATGTAAATGGCTTTTACAATCATTTTACCGATTTCGTTAGAATTTTAATTGCATCTACTGCCGCATTTGACGTTTTCGTGGGGGTTCTCCAGCCAGAAGGTGTGGGTATTCTTGAGCCAGGTGGAGAATCAAATCACCGAATACGGTATTTGCCCACGCGAACCATGGTCTGGTGAATGAGCTTGGATCATCAACGTTGTAAGACTCGTGCATAAACCCAGTTCCAGCAGTGCTGTTTCTCAAAAATTGCAACATTCTGACAATCTCCTCTTCATCGCTGGAAGTCATAGCTTGCATGGCGAGAGCCATATGCCATGGCTTTTGCAGTCCAGTATGTGGTGAGCCAACCCCCGGGAATCGCCCATCAGCATAGTATGGGTTCCACTCAGCGGACAAGATGTACTTTCTTGAATTTAAGTAAATTGGGTCGTCTTTTGGGACAAAGCCAAACTTGGCCATCTATTTCCAAGTCCAAAATGAAAATTTTTATTTATTAACTGGAAACTGCCTAGGTAGGATGCATGTTAAAAATTGAGTGCTTACACTGAGCACACTAGGGAAGTTGGCATCATCCATGAAAAGAACGGACCCATAACAGTCAACTTCATAAGCATAGACTTCTCCAAACTGGGGATGAGTGACAATCCCGAATCGCTCAATTCCTGAACGGATATCGGCAGCAAGTGCTCTCACTTCTGCTAATAGCGCTGGCGCCACTCCCGTCACGTCCAAAATATTCGCAACTCCTTCCAATCCCACTACAGCCAAGGCATTCGCTGGTATTAAATATTGAAATATTGTGGAGTCATCAGAAGGTCTGAAGAATGAGCGAACAAGGCCACAACGCTTCGCCGGATTGCCAAGACCGTACTTTAAACGAGGGAAGACGAAATTTTATGTCTTTATAAAAATAATGTAATATCTCACGAGAGAAATATAGAATTTACCAAATTCGTGGTTTCTGAAGCAGTCCTGGTGTATCTTGTGAACTTGAAGGGTTCTCTCCCTAGCACTTCCACAGTCCCGCCCTGCAGCTTTCTCATAGCTTGCACGGTTGTGTTAACTGCAGTAATCCAATTTGGGTTGTTGACGAAAGAGGTGTCGTCAGTGGATTTGTGGTAGTATTGAGACAGGTACAGAAAAGAGGCCAAGCTGTCAAGTTCATATTTTGCTTCGAACACTTCTGTTCGGTCATACTCGGGATGTACATTGTCACTGGCAGAGGCTTCTGGTGGCTCAACAATGATTCCAGATTCCCAATGTTTCAATGGGAAAAACGCATTCCCGTAAGCGTACAAGTTTATCATTTCCGCTTGCGTGTTAATGACTCCAACAGCCATGGTTCGGAGAATGGGGTCGTTTCTCGCGTAAGGAACGTAGGGATTAATTTGATATGTTGAATCTCGAAGCCACATTGCAGGAATATCTTAAACCAGTACGGGAATTAGTAAACAGATTATCTATTTGGCGAATGACTTGATTGATCAGGCAATAAAATGTGTTCTTGATACCTCCAGTGATAATATAAGTGTAAGGGATTCCAGTATCCGATTCAGTCGCGTTTACATCGTACAAAACCGTTGTATCTGCAAGAACCGATTAGTAGAAACTCATGTAACGCTCGCTACACACTACACGACACTAGAAATTAGAGCATCATTCTTTCATGTTATTCATTCATTCATACCTAATGTGCTTGGTAGACAATTTGAAAATATTTGGCGTATAGTGTCGTCCTGTATCATACCGCCCACCTCAATAATCACGTCTTCAATCGTGGTACTATTAAATAGTCTTTCCGCCGGAGGAGGACGGGCATCCGGAACTTCAGATTGTCTGAAGGGGGAAACTGTCCAAAAAAAGATTTAAGAAAATTACCCAAAATTGGCATGCAACATACCATGCAACCAGTAATTTTAAATGATTACCACCATACCTCGAGCATGGCTTCCACGTCTGAAATTAGCTCGATACGAATTTCCCGTTCGAAATATGGATTCCGCGGCTCTTTGGCTGCCAACCCCTTTATGAAGTAACAGTCCACTCGTAGGAACTGCTGCCAAGTTCAAGGTTACTAATGCTAGCAAACTCCATCCTAAAGCGGACCGCCGCCGTACACTCGTCATGTTGATAAAAGAGAGTGATCTACCTTGAAATGAAAGCGAGAACCGTTAATCATGCTAACCATCACATTTAGAATGGAGAAAAATCTAAAATAACAGCAAAATGTAATCCCGGTATAAATAGTGTCTGGATTAGAATTAGGATATTAGACATATCTCTCTTTACACATTCTGCTTGTGGTTACTAATACAAGTAAGTAATATACATGAACAAAGACTACAGAGCAGAAAAATCCTTGTCTAGTCTACACTAGTTTACTTATCTCACGGAACTTATAATCACTTGAATATGGGAATTCTTTGCATTGAGCTCTCACAAATGAAGGCTAATTTTTAATAAAGAGCCCTAAGTCAACAGCTAATCTGTTCAGATGAATCTGCATATGAATGAATATCTAGAATTACTACGTGTATATAGATAATTAAGTAATTGAGGCTGGGTGGTATTTCTTGCTAGTGATTGGAGTGAAATATCAGGTGCATTCGAGGTGGAAATCAAAATCTAAAATTTCTCCAAGCCTACCTTGATTACTCAGGAAATACGCTCCTCTTCACTATCCTTCGACGAATAACTGAAGATCTTACTGATCCACAAGTTCAAGTATTCAACTCAAATTCGAGTATCAATCATGTATCATGACTTTACGTTGGAAAATTTGTAATCACTACACTGGAGAGCATTATCGGAGCCCATGCAAATGGTTGAATGTGGAAATGCTAAACTTTGTGAAATTAATCATGATATCGTACACACTCCAGCTCTATTGATTGATTGACACCTGGACACTGCACTACTCAGAAAACAGGGGGCTGTGGGCCAATAAGTCGAAAAACCTTGTCTCAGGTTGAGGTTATGCATCGACTCGAGTTATCAGTGCTGGCTGATAGAGCTACCTGACTTTATCACACTCCGGCATTAGCAATAATTTCAAGTACCTATCCGTAGCTATCCTTCAAGACCATAAAACCAGTGAATAATAATATCAAATATTAATAAAACACACGATGGTGTGCCTTGTATGATGTTGACAAGCCATCGGTAACAAGGTGGAATATCATATATCACCTATATGAAAATCAATGGAGATGGAGACTAGCACAAATAAATATAGTTCAACTTACCAAACTGATTATTAGACTTGCCCTGTTGTGTTCTACTTTTCAGTCTAACTGGGGTCATATTGCAATGCAAAACCTTTAGCTGGCACTGTATGAATATGAATGGAGCACCACGGGCCACATCGCCACATGTTTTCAATCTGGTTGCATCAGTATGTTGACAGTCAAACACATTAATTGCTAAATTAAACTTCCTCGCTCAGGATGAAAAAAAATTCCACTGTTGATGATACGTTTTCGCTGAGCCCTACATTTTGATTTGACTCACGCAGTCTTCCACTGTGGACTCAGACTCACTCAGCATATATTACTATTATTATTAATGCTTCGTTGCAGGAATAAACCCGAAATAATAATAATATGAAAGCAAAAGTGAGTCAATTGGCAAGAGTCCTTCGGCAATTTAGTGGGCAGAGAGGAAAAGGACGGATGCCGTATGAAATGTGTGTATTAGGACTCGCCTGCCTCATGGACAAGCATGAATTGACATTGTGAGGGAAATAATTCGCGTGGATGTATGCATATTTCCAATTCAGAGACAATTTCTTACTTTAGCAAAGAATTGGAAACGAAAAATTGAACTTGTTTATGGTACATTATTATGGTGGTTTGACGATTGGGAGTTAGTGTAACGGGCAGATATCACGCATAGCCGTAGTAGTAGTAGTAGTAGTAGTAATATATTGAAGTGCTACATTTTCAGTCATATTGGTAGTACTCCCCCGTGAAACGAAAGTGGATCGATGTAGCCTCGTTAATAATTCAAGGGAACATTTTCGGTGTGGGACGTTATTATTATTTGCATGTTTATCGCATAGCTATAGTCCCATCATTTCGATTGAATGGAAACTCCTCCAACTCGCCTAGTCATTTTACGCAATAAGTGTACCATAACATCAAACTATTTAGGCACGGTAAGTCAGTGTTATGGAGTGGAAAATTTTATGGAATATCTTGACTTTCTTTAAACTAAACAAATATTATGTTATGCAACTCCTTTCTTTCCTCTGACCAGTTGATAGGTATTACTTTGGGAGTAATTGAGTGGGCTCCTGAAGGACATTTCTATGAACATCTTCCTTTCTCCGTTGCTCTTATGCTAAAGCATAGTACATGGCATGCGTACGTACTTTGGCATCTTCAAGATTGAATTTTTAGGTTTACGTCTGCTCCGCTAACGCTACCTGTCTTAATTGAGTCCAATGTATTGCCTTCCAACTTCCAATGCACATTTTTACGCGATTACGCAATGCCCAAATGGATTTATAGATACTCGTTCGTGTGTAGTTTTTCATAACTGCGGGTGTCGCAGTCCCATGTACATCATAGACTACAAATTCGGGGAAGTCATCAGCAATCGTCATCGTAGCTTGGGGCTTCTGCTAGTCATAAAAAAGCAAAGTCAGCGATGAAATCAGCAATTGTCCGCCGCACCAAGTTCTATGCATAATGTGACCATGAAAATAAGTTTTTTTTTGTCCATAAAGATTAGATCAGACGGACCACTCGTGTCTAACCGGGGTACCCGATTCATCTTCATTTCTCGCCGTTGAAATGCTCAAATGTATAGCCTGTACAAATAAAAACTCTAAATGACAATGTGATGCTAATCACTCTTGGGATGTGTACGGCTATGACGATGTCTTCATGCTGTAGCAGCATATGCGACACGGTGGTATTACTCTAAAGGAAAATATATGATTGGTACAGTGCAGTTAGAGATGGTCATTATTCATCGGTCAAGTAGGCAATGTTTGCATTGCCACATTTACAAGTCATATAATATGCATTTACTTACTTGTTCCACCGACCGCTGCAGTATTAATACTTTTTTTATGATGAGAACCACATTGTTTGTATACCTTGTAACAGCCACCATTAAAGGCAGAATGTGCTCACAGCATTTGGATTTTGGTCTGGTCATTGATATTTCGTCACTGTAAATAAATACGTGCGCATTGCAATATACTTGATAACAACAATAACTTATACGAATACGAACGTTCTCGGCCACATCCGGCCTTCAGACTAAACTTCCTTTTAAGTTCATTTCAGGATAAAGAATAAAAGTTCATGATTTGGAAGCCAGCAAAGCTTCCTAATGACGAAAGGAGTTTTTCCTGTGGTAAATTATATAACCTATTTGCGAAATGAGCTGCGGTTGATTCACTTAAAAGTAGACAAGCAGGAATTAATTTAGTGAGGTATTTTTTGACACTTTGTGCTTGTGCCAGAAGGAGTTTAGTTTTACTTTGTGTGCGGAGTTTTATAAAGTATTTGTGTAGCACGCTCTGGTCGTGCAAGTGAAGTAAATTGGGAAAATGGTGTAAATGGGACTCTTGTTTGCAATTTGCACTTATTATTCCCTTTGACATTTGTGTTAATCGGGATGATGGGGCTCATCAGGCTAAATTCGGAGGAGGGAGAGTACTTTCATTACCGGAGAGCTGCTAAGTTTATTAGTGAAATCCTCATTGTAAGTGTCCTTTTCAAGATCCTTTTAGTTAGAATTTCACAAAAATTATTTTATTTGGCATACAGTATATGTCTGTGTCCTGCAGGCTATATCAACAATCGTGGTAATTAGTGCAAGTGGAACGCTAATTAGCTTCGCGATGGATTTACGGAAAGCGGACGGCAATACTGATAAAGACAGTGGAGAGGAATCGCCACAGAAAGGAAAGGATATCAGTAAGTTTGTAAATTAATTGATTGGTGTGTGGTGGGGAAACTGTTTACCTATTCCAAGTATCAAATATATTAATTATTATGTTTTTAGAGTTTGCCATGTTTATCTACACAATCGTGGTACTAATTGTGGGGCTAAGTGACATCGTCTTTGCCCTAATACTCCGCTTTGGAATACGCAAGGTAGTCTAATAATGAGTGATAGAATGATATAGTCTATTTCATGACTCTGGTAAATTGAAACAAAAAACTTATAAAACTTGCATTTGCTTGTGCAGCTCAAGATTTCCTACTGCTTGTTCTGGAGAGGGGCAACAATGACATCGCTAATAGTTGTTGGGATGCTTACACTAGCCTTTGTAACAATGATCAGTAATCCAATACTCATCCTGGGTTACCTTCCAAGTCTGGTCTCAAAGCCGTTCTCCTTGTGGATAGTGAACGCATTCATTCACGAACTCGGGGAGTTGCGTACATTCCCATATGCCCCGTCCACTGCTGTCCCACCAGCAAAGCCTTCGTTCAGTTTGGATGATGTGGAAAGCATGAAGCGAACAACGACAGTGTTTCACATGAAACGGAAATTTGGTGTGAGTAGGAAGCAGAGTCAGAAGAATCCTTATATCATTACTTCAAAACTGGGATCGATCCCGGAAGCGGAATGAGATTAGATTTTAATATGAATGGAAACTTACTCATTTTATATGAATACGCGTGTAGTTAGTATATTAAGTATATAGAGAGCGGAAAGAACTCATATTTTAGAAATAGGAACATAGTCGATGCTCCGTAGTAGGATAAGATATTTATTTACTGTACTGGATCTCTCCATATTTCAATTCCATTTTTGGTACATATTGAAACTGAACTGAAAATATAATGCCAATCAAATACTTAATGTTAGAAATGTTTGGACTGTCAATAATATCTCGAGGATAAGCTTAATGATGCAATTTAGTTTAGTGCAGATGCCGAATAAAATCATAAAATATGTAATGTAACGTACAAATTCAAACCAAAGTTGATTAAATATTATTTCCTGGATAGCTCGTACGTAGTACCAGCAGGAAACCCTGAAAGTCCACCTGCAATAACTTGTGCTAAATCAGCTCCACCCGGGACTGACAGCTTCAGTTTAAGTTTCATGGGTTTTGGAGTGGTGGTAATGTTCATTGCAGCCAATGCCGCGTTCATCTGTGCAGTGGCCATTGCCTTTGACAACTTCAACCCGCCAAAGGGGTACAGGTACGGGTTTGCGAAGGGATTTAGCTGAAGAGGAACAGCGGGATATGGAGATGGATAAGCCTGTTGTGGAGCAGGAGGTGGATAATATGTTTGTTGAGGAGCTGGAGGTGGATTGCTTTGCGGAGTTGTTCCCAAATCACCAACATTGTATGGTTCGGCTGGGTTAGAAGTGGCAACTTGAATGTCTTCAACTTGACGCTTTCTCAACCAGTCCAGGTAGAATTCGTCATACAGAGAATCTGGATATTCTTTCTTCTCCTCAGCCCAATAAGTTTCAGTTGTTGGACTTCCATCTTGAGGTTTAATCTCCTTTGGGACCTTTGCCTTTAAAGGTCGTTTGGGGAATGGCATCGGTGGGAGAGGTGGCGGTGGCCCGGCCAGAACCGCAGGTTTCTCAGTAGTGGTTGGAGCTTGGAGTTGTTGTAGTCGAGCGGCCAACGCCGCTAGATAACTTTGCAATATTTCGTCGTTCATTATAGGTTGGTTTTGGAGTCCGCCTTGCTGAGACTGTGGGGGTTGGGGAGATGCACTTGTCGATGCCTGCTCAGAGGGCGAAGGAGTTGTTGTAACAATACCGAATCTGCTCTTGACCTTGGATGCTTTAATCCAGGGAAAGGACTCCAGGGCGTCGGCTGCTGTTTTGAGAGACACGAAAAAATCCAATAATTCAACTACGGACAAATTAACTAACACATAGGAATAACTCGATTTAAATTCAATTTAAGTGAAAATGGTTAAATCAGCCTTACTTCCAGCTGAAGGGCTAGTTGGCAGACCGTCCGCCAGAAAAATGGTTGCGAGAAGCACAATGAAAATCTTCATTTTTCCTTGCTTTAGAGTTCAAAAAATCAAAAGTATAAAATTACTCAGAAACTAGCGGAGCTTCTGAAAGAAATAATGCCAATGTCCTTTCACTGTCATGAGACTCTGCAATGCAGTCTGCATCAGAGAGAGGTGCCAATCCAATCGAATGAAAAAATCTTTGAATGTACTAGATGAAGTTGGATTTGATGATGACAATTTACTTTTCCAAGGCATACAAGTCATAACAATTTATAAGGATAATCCCATCTCCAGAAGTTTTCATCCCATTAAATATAAAAAAGTGACGTAACATATTAATAAAATTGTAGAATGTAGCATATGTATTGTACTTTATATTTGTGAAATGCAATATACGAACGACTAGTATAAACATAAATGTGGCAAGCTGGCAAGACATCTCGAAGCACAACAAGTTCATTCAGGATATTATTTCTCCAGGCGCAGTTTCATCTCTCAAGGTAGAATACGACGATAAATTTCTCACTGTCCGGTTTAAATACCTAAAATGTCATTCAGGTACATTTACATTTAAAAGTTTCCACCACCACCAGTTTAAAGACCAACAAGGTTTCCACCTGCAAACGCATCACTTACAAGTATGAAAGCCCAAGTATCACTTGCAGCACAATCGGCAGGATGAATATAGCATTTGGAAGAACCGATACAGTATTCATGTAGACTAGTCCATATACGGAGCCGGCCACAAAGGGCATCGCAAGTTCCACACAAACTACAAAGCTAAATAACTTCCCGTGCTCCTCTGGATCCACACATTTGGACAGAATTGAGCGCATCACGGCTGTGGTAAGAGCTCCCAACATCTGGATTCCAGATCCTGCAATGAGTTACATACCACGACCATACCATCATAAAGTAAAACATTCCATGTCAAACGGCAGGCAGATAAAAGTCTGAAGCATAAAGTACCTAAGTACATGAGCCATCCCGAACTGGCAAAGATCATTACCAAGTAGCCTGCCAGATTACTCGTGACTGTGATGAATCCCAAGTAAATATCGGATATATGGAGGAACTTGATTGCAACCAAAGTCATTAGCACACCTCCTGAAACAATATGTCAATCACGTGAACATTACAAATTACACGGAACGAAAAACTAGGTATTTGGAACAAACTGATTCGTACCAATATTGTTAAACAAAGAGTCTGGCAATGGAAAAGCTGGAGAAATCCTCAAACGTCCATTGGAACTTGTTTCGTGAATATAAATACATTGTTTTTCTCACCATCCATGCAAGTAATTGGAGTGCTATACACAGTGTAAGGAGAAGTATCGTCCTGAAAATAAATGAAAGGATAAGGAAGGATAAGGGTAGATATTAAAAATAGCCATAAGTTTGTATTCATATTCATACCTCCGTCTATTATTTTGTCGCCATTTGAAGCACGTGCGTAGTGTCTCTTTAACTGCTCCAATGTCGAAAATTGTCAAACATTGACTAGAACATTTGGAAGTCGTCATTGGCATAGACTGTTCAGGTTTCCTCTCAGACATGTCAAACATTGACTAGAACATTTGGAAGTCGTCATTGCCATAGACTGTTCAGGTTTCCTCTCAGACACAAAAAATATAGCGCATATCACAGCCAATCCATGCAAAGTTGAAACCATAATGAATACATGAGTATATCCAAAGAGTCTGTAAACCTTGATCGAGTTACAAAAAAGTATGTAAAACGGGATTTTCTCAGTTTCAAATTCTTATTATAAATATACGTGTAATATTATACCTGTTGTGCTATGAAATAGCCGATTGCAGACCCTCCGTCGAAGCACACGCTAAAGACGGCTAAACGAAAACTTCTCTCTTTAATCCCAGCCCTTCTGACCCTCCGTCGAAGCACACGCTAAAGACGGCTAAACGAAAACTTCTCTCTTTAATCCCAGCACTTCTTGTTACCAGACTCATTGATGATATGAGTAGGGCGATTACTCCCCCTCCTAGGGCGAGGGGTATCGAGCTGGTCAAAATAATTGTAGGAGATATGTTGGGAAGGCGAGCAAAAATAACGTATAAAAGGGACGAGAGGAAGTACCCCAGGAGGGAGACGGTGAGGACAGATTTGCTTCCATTTTTGTCTGTCCAAGGCCCAATGAAAAATGAAAGGATGATCGGAAACCCATATTCTATCAGACTTTGGTAGATTGTATACTCTGCCGCAATCTTTTCAAGAGTTTTCTCTGAAATCGATAACACTCACATTAATACAGATAACAAAACAACCAACCGGAAGACAAACGACAAACAGGAGTTTATGCAAAGCGTTGTTGGTTTACCTCACCGTCACTCTCGTAAAACCCCGAAGTTATATTGCGACATTCCTCCAAACTAAAATTGTTGGTTACACGACATAGCCTATCGATATAAAAATTTTGCACTGTAATTTGCGAAGTACTGTTTGCAACACCATAAAACAGAATGCAAATTTCAAGTCCACAAGATTTGAGAATATTATGCCTAGGCTTGACTTCCGGAATAATTTCAGAATCTTCATCAGAGTTTGACATTGCAAAACGGATTTAAAAGCAACACAACTTTTTTGTAACACTGACATGAAAAGATGGACTTGAAATAACGCACTGATTCTCGACTACCGAGTATGTGGAAATTGCACATGCAATCATTCATGTTAGTAATACAAGCCAAAAGCCACAATGCTAACTTGCCCATGCTACTACATGTGACGTCCGCCGTCCGTGACGATAATTGGCGATGAAAAAATGTACATACATATACATAACACATATCTATGGACTCATTTTAGGTATACTATACTATACTTGTAAGTTTTTGCCAGAAAACACCCACATTGAAGTAAAGCCATTCATGAACCAAACCAAACACAGCTGAACTGATATTGAAATCGAGATGAACCACGCCAAGGTCAGACGGACCTGTCTGCTTATTACGATGAGATGCTTTTATACGCTAGACTGGATTTACACGGTTACGATGATCCACCGATGTATTCCGTTTGCAGAATTATGACACATTAGACACATTAGTGTCTAGTCTGGCTGGGCTATCTAGACTTTTGTAGCATACACTAATAGAAACCATTGATTTCACTAGAGATTTGTGCACCAACAGTTGCTGATTTTTTGCTAAAGGTTTCGGGTCTGTGGAATGATATTTGGATATTATGGATCATGCAAGGCATGCTGGTGGACCATGGACATGAAATGCGTTGATGTATATATATGCACTCTCGAAATTGATTTAATCTTGACCTTCAGCGACTTTGAATTCTTGTAACACGGAACAGTCGTCAAAATTATTGCATTTAAAATGTCAACAGGTTAATACGGATACAGAATAGTATATGCTTGAACCGTATGGTGCAAAGATGCATCTGGGGTCATCAGTTTGATTGAAGTTCCAAGAATAAGGTTATTCTCTCAGCTTACTTACCATGCTTAAAGACATTATAGTTCTAGATAGGCAATCCATACTCGGCTTTGTTCTGAACGGTTGTAGGGAATGGAAAGTTCTCATTTGAAATCTGTTCTTGTTTCCATCGCGTAAGGATTATGAATTGGCCCAGGAATTGTCTGAAATTAAAAGAAAATTGTAGAAAATATTTTGATTTTTTTCGTTCGTCTAATCGTAAGTCACTCGTGGGAGAAATCACCAATAATGCCTATTGTATATCTGGAGATTATTGCAATTCCAGTTTTTGCATACTTTGGAAAAATGTATAATCCTTCCTCATCTTCAACCACGCTTGCACCCAGTACAGTAAGTACTTATCCAAGTCGGAGCAATGCTGACCTCACATCGTCAGCAACTTCATCAGGAACCAATTTACCTCAGTCAGTTTCCCAAATAACGGTATATAACAACGATGCGGTGCCTGAGCAAAGTCGGGCTCCTCGCCCATCCCGAACCATTAAGCAACACCATCACCACCACGTTATTCACGTTGACTCCGAAACAGATTTCAGCCGGATGCGTATTGATGAAACTAAAGTCAACTTCTTGCCATATCATCCTCCCGCAGCTGTATCGCAAACCGGACTCATTCAATCTATTGGGCGTCCCTTTAGCAAGAATCACGCCAAATTTCTGCCGGACCCTGGTGGTGAGTTTATGTTATCCCGACGTGTCTCCCAAGTGAAGCTGCAGCATATTTTGCTGTTTGGATATGTGGATCAGAATAAAGTGGAAAATCTGGCTCGGGCAATTACCTTATTCTCGTATTTAATCGGGGTATCGACTATGTGCATGCATTTAATTAGTCAATTTGTTATTTCAAGATAATATCAAATCACTTTTCTCTCGACAGATTGTCGGCGCTGTGTTTTTTGTAACTCTTCTAGTCATTTCCAGCTTAAACACTCCGTTGGAATACACGCTATACTTTTTGGACAGTCATGCAATTGTAAAAGTAATTTATATAATGGGTGCTGTTCAGCCAATGGCAGTAGCTCCGTATTGTGGCTATGCACTAATTAATTTGAAACATGTTCGTTCGGTAAGTCTGCCTAATTCTCTATACCAATCCAAAATCCAGTAGTGACCATTAGCCACCCCTACGCTGAAAATTTATTGTTTTCTTCAAGTATTTTCTTCGAGTTCCGTTGGCACAGGTAATTCCTTTAAGCGTGATTATTACTGGTTGTATCCAATTAAGGGAGACCACCACGAAAAACGGTCAAATGGAAAGATTTCTGCGCGAGCGAATGTCTCTGTATTATGCAGATTCGTTTTTCACGCGTTATGCAATACGAGCATGGGATGGAATACAACACAAGGTAACGTATTTCTTGAAAACGGTACGTGCGTGATTAACTTACAGTTAGCTGCGGCGGCGTTTTAATCATGTGATTAAACTTAAACTTGTAGTATGACTGCTGTGGGTATAATAATCATAAGGACTGGCTTAGTTATAACATGACACACCTACCGACATCATGTTGCAAGGTAAGGAAAATGAATCAAAACCTTCAACATTGCTCCATAACAGCTCATAATCACAACTCAAAGCGGTTAATTGCCCAAACAGACTTCAGTTACACATTGCACGACTACGAGTAAGGTTAAGACTGCTGGTTGTATTTCGTCTTATCGGAGTGTAAACATTAAGATATCCATAATGTTCTGTACATTTGGAGCAATCATTTGTATTTTAGAGGTAATATGGTAATATGTCAAAAATATGCCTTTAAAGATAGAAATGGAGAGACGATACGAACATGTTAAAGACGATCTCTTCTTAACATTTCAGATTCTGTCTGCATTCTTAATGAGAATGTTTTATAGGTGCATAAGGTTCGGAATTGAAGAGATTTTCATGAAAATAGCTATAGTTAAATCACAAATCTGCTATTCAACTCTGCCTTTTGAATTAAAATCTTTAGAAAGGAACTTTATGACGAAAGATCTACTTTGACTATTGTGGGTGGTCGATTTTGTTCTTTATGTGATATACAAGATACGGATGAAGAATTAGAGTATGACGAGAAACCGACCGAGGACGATAAATCTATGGAACTCTCAGGTAAATCGCTAGTAGGACAAGAACCGTCAGCTACCGTTTCTACTACAACAATCCAATCAACCCCGTCAGCCAGTAGAATTGGAATGGAACCTGGTGGAGGAAAGGGCCGGGGAGCTGGAATTTTATCTATACGACCCAGTATGACAAGAGTAGGCCCTGCCCCGGCAGGAAGGGGGGTATTGCATCAGTAGAATAAACTTTACGACTAAATCAGTTTATATTTTATAAGGTTTATACTCTGTAATTTCAAAAAAAATAAATTGAGATTTTTATGAACATTATTAGAAGTAATTAAGTATTATTACATTGAAACACATCATTCCTGGATTTGATATATAACAAAAACAAATTGGTTCAATGGCATATAGTTGATTGGTGAATACACTGTGGTCAGTCTGGGATTAGCTCACTACGTCTCTGGTCGATCGTCCCCGTTCAGAGAGTTTGAAATGCCTAAAATAGAAAAAATTGCTGAATAACACCAAGTTTATATTAACTGATGCGATTCAAAGCTAGCAAAAAAGGGTTATGCAAAGACTAGAAGCATACATGGGACTCATGACGGGAAAGGAATTATTGTTCCGTCTTGGCATAGGCTCGGAAGCACTACTTCTTGGCATATTGTTATAATTCTCAGCTTCCAAGCATTTGCTGCACACTCGAGGAGATGTGGGCTCAGTTTCTGGTTTTGACTGCATATCAAGTTCCTGCACAAAGACGCATTTGAGATTATCCCCATCCGCTAAGCAGCCTTCGCATTTGTCTTCTTGGTAGTAATCAGCATTTTGCAGGTCCCAGGTTCTGTAGAGTAGGAAGCAAATCAGATAAGCCAATCCAGAAATGATGGAAATGATGAGGAACACCAGTCCAATGAGCAGAGCAAACTTGCCAACTATTGTGGCTAAACCGTCAGAACTGGAGAATTGTAAGAATGTCTGTTCGAGCACCCTCATCTTTGTTATAGTTTCGCTGGGAGCTTCTTTTTACGATAAAAAATTTACATTGGAATACGGCAGGAGACAGACAAAAATTTTGCTGAAAAAGTACGAAATCAATTCCTTCTTTATAAATCTTGACCTTTCAGTCAATTCATGGAATTTGGGCATAAACATTTTCTTCCTAGAAAGCTATTACACGTAAATTGTTTTGCCAACCACCTTGGAGATTTGAATACCACCCCACCCGTGGATATCGTGTCCTTTTGTTTGTTGGGACATACTCAGGTTGTTTGAAAAATCAGAGGCTCGGTTCTGAATGGAAAGTTTTGATTTCAAACATGATTGAATTTAAAAATTGCAATAAAAGATACCTATCTTACTTCCGCAATTCATGCCACCACATCCAGGAAATTCCTTTAAACCATTACGCAAATTGAATGGTGATTGGTGCTTCGTTCGTGATATAAAGATTTGATCAATATACCGTGTTTCATGATTCGTATATCGCATGACACTGAACTGAGCTATATATGTTAGATAAATATTTGCAATAAATTCGCAGTTCCTTTAAATAATTAAGTATAACTACGAACTAAAGAGATAGAAATTACAAACCAGTTCGATTGGTTTTCAAATGTGTAGCATGAAAACAAGACATCACAATAAGGTGCAAAATATGAAAGTACATAGACATTACGTTCTTTGAAGCATAACATGCGATGCGACAACTAGATTGGCAACTTTCGTCAAAAGAATATTACACCTGAGATACACAAGCACAATTACTACTTACTATTTAATATTTTGTTTGCGGCTATTACCCACAAAGTAGATGAACCTTTTAATATTGTTTGTGTCGCCAATTCTCTGTAGCATGTGTATATCATAATTGGCAGATAATGTCAGTTCGATAACAAATGAGCAACATTTAGTTACAATTGCAATTATTTAAAAATGCGTAATCCTAATGTATAAAAGACCCCATGACTTTTGACAATGCACTTTACACATATCCTTCATTTCCTGATGGGAGATTTTCCTTTATTCCTCTGCTAGCTTTCGAAGAGACAGTGCATCCACAGTTTTGCGTTGTAACAACTATTGCATGTGAAAAATGAAGTGGAGATTATTTTCGCAATTTGTTGTGCTTCTAGTGATTTCAAATTGCTTAGGAGCTCCTATGTCAGGTAAGCCTTCCAAACTTTCTATTAAGTGTTGACAAGGGTTGATAATCAAATGGTTACAATAAAATTAATCTATAAACTCCAGGGGAAGATGACGATTACGAAGATGATGCAGAATATGACGACAGGAGGCATAGTGCGGAAGAAAAACTCCAGGAGATGCAGGAAAAGAATGAAGGAGGTTCCACTACGTCAACAACAACCTCAAGACCGATAAAACTATCGTCCAATCCTCTAATTTACAGGTATCAGTAATCAAGCTATGATGATATAAAAACAAAGAGTTGACATTATGAAATCGACTAAATTCTTTGGTACACCTTTCCTATGTGCTCAGGGAAAAGAAGAAATGGGCCCACGCTAAAGAGATTCGTGGCTACCAGATTTTATCCGACGGGCCTAAAGTCGTCGCTGAGATGGTGAAAATGAGACCCATGCTTCGTATCAGAGTGGATTCACCAGGTGAAATCAGGGACGTTGAGAAAACCTTAAAAAACCACGTTCTAGAGTTGAAAATAAGACAGTGGAATGCCGTTCACAAGATACACATCAAAGTCCCTTTCGGCTACCAACCGGAAGACTTGAGGGTGGCAGAATTACGAAATCATATTGACATTGTAGCGCCAATTTTTACTGATGCTGACGAAAGTGAATAAGTTACTATAAGATCTATTTAAATTATTTTTGTAGCTTGTAAAAATGTTTATACTTCCAATAAATATGATATAAACTTACTTAGTATAACAGGAACGATTAATTGAAAATTGAGAATGCAATTTAACTATTTATTACATAATTAAGTCTGCTTTCTTTCTGAGTGACTACTACTCTGATTCTGCCAAACGCCCTCAACCTCGAAGTCCCGGTGTGACTTTTGAGGGTGGGAATATTGATGGTGATGATGAATAGAATGCTCAGTATGCTCTTTGCTTAACTTTGTGGAAACTGAAGGAACGACAGGGGCAGGGGTGGTGGTGACTGCTGCATTAGAAGGTTTCTTTTCCTGTTCATCCTCGGCTGTGTCTGGAGGACTGGGCCACCTCGGCTTTTTCTTTCGAGCAGTATGCTGTTGATATTTCTCTGGGGCTTGACAGCAGTGACAACAAGGAAAGACGCAGTACCAGCACACAAACAACTTTCTAATGTAGGCGTACCAACATGGGAAGCAGTGGCATTTACATTTGCATCTGCACGTCCTTCCAGACGTCTGTAGGGGATCTTCAACACAGCAGAAGCAGCACAGAAGGTATCCCACAACACAAAACAGGCAAGGGATTTTTTGAAGTTTTTCCTTAAAATAGTCTCGAATCTCTTCCCGAGTTTCCTTAAAGGACGTGCGAATAATTCCATACTTGAATGGGCGGACAAAATCTCTTCTTCCTGGGATATAAGGATGCCTTACGCCAACAATAATTTCCTCAATTTCCCGAGGCTGTGGCAGCCTATCCGTTCTCACATATCGCCTCAACGTTGGCTCCAACGCTGCGAGTAGTCTTTCCCGGTATTTCGTAAATGCCTTTACTTTCTCTCGCGTTTCTTGGGCCCTGGCTTCGTCGATACAGGCCATTGTAAACAGTCGGAACTCACCGAAATCAAGGTTTTTGTCGCCTGAAATGTCAAACTCATTGAAGATCCTATTGATGGCGTACTTGTCAAAGTTGAAGAGGACCCCCATGTGGCTAAATTCCGCAGAGCTGATTTGACCCGAGGCGTCGGCATCAATTAGCTGAAATATTGTGGCGGAATGGCGATATATAAACTCTTTTTCGTAGGAATCCTTGTTAGCTATTAGGATACAAAAAACGAGGTAGAACTCTTCAAAATCGATTTCGCCAGAGTGATCAACATCTAGCAGATTAAAAATGGTTTCCAGTTCGTATTTGCTAAGGTTAGTAATATTCCTGAGGAGTAAAGCAAACTGGACGTCGTTAATTTTGTTACTGCGGTGGACATCCAGAATATTGAATATTTCCATGCAGGTTAGGGTGTTTTGAACGGAAAGGAGTGCGTAGCCGGGATCTAAGTGGATGCATGTTAGAACACCGCAGTCAACTCTCATCTTTGGGTGATAATTGTTTTAACCAGTGGAAAATTCAGCGTGCACTACGATTATGCAATAATTCTGCGTGGCTCAGAAATACAGATATTTCACTTATCAGTATATTAGCAAATTATTAGTAAAAGCAGTATATGAAGCTTTAATTTTTCTCTAGGTTTGCGCCAAATCAAGTATCTAGGTACCAGGTACCCTTTAGGTAATTTAAATTATGAGTATATGGTACGTATTCGATCTCTAGTCTACATAGATTGCATGCCACTGGGACCATAAATGCTTGCTTATGAAACATTTCATGAATTCACGATGCAATGGCATGGCACACAACTCCTGCCGCTAAGCTGCATATTAAGTACTTTCATGGCAAGATAAAAATTTTCATTCACATTCACACACAAGTTGTCCGAATTTCATCATATCAAGTTGACAAATAAAAAATTTATGCTGGTTGTGTTAGGCTGTTTCTGCAGCTGATAAACAATATGCCTGAAGAACTTGCGAAACCACTTGTGGTTCCAGGAATGACAGTTGAGGGTATCTTTATAGTATACAATTACAATACAATGAAAGGTTCATAGAACTTGCAAATTTTAACTATGCAACACATAAACCAACTTGTAACTCCACATGTATGAAGGTCAACCGGGCTGAGCAGGACTATTTATCATCATAAACAACCCGAAACTCGCTAGGTACCGAGTAGTGCTTGAGCTAAAGTTTACCATTGTCAAGGTATGTATTATGTATTTAAATGGTTTGAAGATTCCTTAAGACAAATCAATATCAACACGTTTGCCAAACACGACATTTAGATTTGAAATTCTTAGAGTTTGAAACTGACAATATTTTACCAACATTGATTTCATTTTAGTTAAAGTGCAATAAACATGCCATTACCAGAACGTATTGTAGAAGAGGTGCAATCTCGCCATTACGCCGGATTGGAAAGTTTATTGAGTGCCAGGCTGCCCCGGTCGGGATTAGTAAGTATTAGATAATATGTGCTTTCATTTTCATTTCATTCCTAAATTCAATGTGTTCGTTTAACGTTTCAGATTTGGAATGTACTCAAGCTCAAACAGTCGCTGGAAGATAAAGATGCCAAGATCTCGGTTGCAATTTACGCAGATGAGATCCCTGAAAAGTGGTCAGTTGACAATACCACATTTATGGGTGTGGCAAACGCGAAGGTAACTTACAATTAGTTTTACAACTAAGTTGTGCATCGCAAGCTGTCACAGCATAGTTCCGTGTTGCTAAACACGTATTGCTATTTAGGGGCTACCGCAAAACCTGGTAGTATTCAGTGGACCAAAGGATGGCTCATCGAAGTTTGCTATACTCCGGCTCCTATCTACCCTAGATTGGACACGTAAAAATCAATTTGAAGGACTGGAAAATTCTATTGTTCCGGTGGTAATTGAGGAATCAAAGAAGCACGGTGTGGTGGAAGAGGACGACCCCATCGAACTATATTACATGCACACGGATGAAGCTTTGAAGATATTTTGTGAAAAGTACAAGCACATACATAAATAACTATCCGAAAATATACGAAATATCCCTATTTAACAGGCATTTTGTCTTTGTATACCATTTAAGGGACCTTCAAATACTGAGCAGTGCTGCCATCAGAGGTAGCAGCCTCCACCCCAGTGACGCAGCCATGGTTCAAGACCGGTGGCCGGAAAAGCGTGAGGGCTACCTGGAAATGATCCAGGCATCCATTGAGCTATGCAGTTCTGGTGGAATTTATCTCGCTCCCGAAGGAACTCCAAATCGGACCGAAAGTTCTCCTAACAAAATTTCTTGGAACCTAGTTAGCTTTGCCGTGGCACTCCCGTTCGGATCAATCCATGCCTTTCACACCGAACCCGAGGAACGTCGTAAGGGATACGGAAAACTAACGATGAAAGTGTTAGTAGAAAACATTGCAAAAGCAGGTAGACTCCCGTTGGTTCAAATTTACAAAACGAATGATGGCTCAAAAACCTTAAATCAAGGGATTGGATTCAAGTACTCTCATGACATCAATTTAATTTGTTTTACTCCACATTAAAATCCAGCACAACATATAACAATATTCCGTAACAAAAACAATCATTTTACTCCTCTCCTACAATATTTGGTCGGCTTCTTATATTATGACTAACACAAACATATCCATCAACAATAAAGCTACCTTCGCCATTATCAATCTCTACGTGATACATAATATTATTACTCGGTTTACTGTCATTTATAACCTGACTAGCATTTACGAGTCGAAATGCGTCATGCCTGTAAAGGTACAGGAAATCGTCGACAGAATTCATATTTCTCGAATGAATACTTCGCTTACAATAAATCATCCCAATTTTCTTATTAATTAGCCAAGGATTATCGTGCGTCGTTCGCACTTTCGTAACGTTTGTAACAAAGCCTTTATTTGAGCCATAACTTAGCACTCGATCACCCATCAAAATGTCAGCTACCTTGATACAGGTTTTGTCAGCTAAAGTTATTTTGCTTCCAGGACTCAAGCAGGTGTACTGAGGGAGGGCACGCTTCACCTGGGAATTCGCCAACCAGAGATAGGGCACGAAATAGAGTCCATACTGCGATTTACTTTCCCCATCGTCGTCATCATCGCTGTTTGAGTCAATCCTGCCACCTCTGTCAATCACACTGCTAATGAGTTTCTCCGCGACGCGGTTGATCAGTGCTTTTCTAGGTGGGACCAGCTCATCAACTCGAACCCTTCTCAATGAAAACTCATTTTCACGCAGTCTCCTCGCTAGTCCAAGGTCATCCACTAGAGCCTGCAGCAAGTCACACTCTCGTCTTTTCTTTTTATTCGCAATTTGAGACAGGTTTTTGACCAAATCGAGGTATTTGGAGGTGTTTCCGATTTCAATGCATGAAACAGATGCTTTGAAAATCTCCTGGAAAGCCAGTTGATATCGGGAAATTTTAACGTCTTTATCATGATGTACATCCCGTTTGTCCGAGTGAGTCAACAGAAGAACCATGTTGGAGCACGTGCTATCCGTAATATAAGAACGTATCAAGGTGATGGCTTTCAAAACTAAGGAAAAATCGGATTGCTCTCCTTCAAACCGATTGTCGTCCAGCCTGGCCACCACGAAAGCAACAGTTGGTAGTCTGGATTGTGCGTCCTTTCTCATAAAGGAAGCTAGCGATAACAGGATCTTTGCATTTTGTTCCACTGAATTCTTTCCCAGTAGACCAGGGACTTCCACCAATTCCAATGGTATGCTTGTGTTGTTGGAGTCAGTGGGCAAGCTCCAAATTTGGAAATCATTATCCTGTTTTGGTTGAAGTTTCCCGTTTGTCCGAGTGAGTCAACAGAAGAACCATGTTGGAGCACGTGCTATCCGTAATATAAGAACGTATCAAGGTGATGGCTTTCAAAACTAAGGAAAAATCGGATTGTTCTCCTTCAAACCGATTGTCGTCCAGCCTGGCCACCACGAAAGCAACAGTTGGCAGTCTGGATTGTGCTTCCTTTCTCATAAAGGAAGCCAGCGATAATAGGATCTTTGCATTTTGTTCCACTGAATTCTTTCCCAGCAGACCAGGGACTTCCACCAATTCCAATGGTATGCTTGTGTTGTTGGAGTCAGTGGGCAAGCTCCAAATTTGGAAATCATTATCCTGTTTTGGTTGAAGTTGAATATTTTCCCTCTTTACGTGGAACAGATTGGCAATCTGAAACACACAAAAATAGAATAGGTATATACCTATACATTTAATACATATTTGGAAATTAATCGAAAGTTTCTACCGTATTATTTATCTTACAGCTGTGCTCTTTCCAGAAAATGATTCTCCAATGAATAACAGTCTACACGGGACCTTCCTTCTACTTGCAATATTGTACAGAGAGTCAACCAGAGATGCTGACGCTGCTGGCGCTTCTTGTGGTGACTGCTGATTTTGCTGGTCGGTCCGATGACGACGACGGGAGCGGTTCCCTCGTCGTCGCCCTCCAAATATTGTTGAAAAGCTAAATTATGTGACACAAAGAAATGCATTATTAGAAATGTCTGGTAAATATATAAAGACATATACCTGCGCTTAAATTGAGAGATTATTACAATTTTGAAAAAGGGCTGAAAATTGTTGCTATTAAGGTAGTATCCATTTTCCTACGCTGTGCTCCAAAATAGTTCCTTAATCAATGTCAGACATATCATACCTGCTTTAAAATTAGGGATATGCACAGATTTGTTAAATTAAATTTAACGCCAAAAGCCTCACTCAACACAAGTAATCAAAACAAGAGGATGTAAATGTAAGTGACCATGAATGATGATGATATGAGATGGAATGATGATGACCTCATCCCAGTTTTATCTCACTCAAGTGATGCTGAATACGCAGGTAAAATGGTTGACAATAATAATTGATAACGATCTTATTAACATGTTAATACTTTCAGGCAGGATTAGAGAGATGCTTGTCCGTGCATGTCAAGTCAAGAGCATTGAAATAAGCTGTAGCCCAACCAAACTACTTATCTTTGAGCTTTACATATACACTATCCCCAATTTATTTGCATTTAATCATTTACATAATTTCACAATATTCATAGAAGAATCAAGGTTTGCAATTGCAATTCACTGAAAGAATACAAAGCTAAAAAATATGACTATCATCTCGCAAACATATTTCTGAATTTCTGAAACCAATTCTGCTTCGGGGGAGGCTGCACATTAAACCTTATGATTGGGTCTATTTCAGGAAGATCAATGTATCCCGTTGTGCCTGTGAGTTGTTTCATTGCTGCTTCTACTTGTTCGGCTAACACTGCATCAATGTCTTGCACATGTATTACCATATTCTCCAGCTTCAAATCCGAATGCAATAGCACGGGATGGATTTTCAAGGATGCGACCCAGCTTTTGTACAGTTCGATACCACCCTTGGTGAAAACATTCGGAAGGGTTGGCTTTTCCAAGTTTGGATCTCCTCCATGAAACCGCAGACTAAACTCCCAATCTTCAACTATTGCCTCCAGGTCTCTGGAAAGGAGAGCTCCAACATTTGTTAGTACTTCTTCCATTAGCCGGAGCACGGTCTCTGGTGATGTTTTCGGAGTTCTAGTCGGGCTTCTAGTTGCGGTCACTTCAATGGATCCGCCTGCATATGCTGTCTTAAGAATGTGGGTGCCCGTCGCCAGGAAAAAGGTGTTCCATGCCTTGCCCGCTGTTTCAAATTTGGGGACGAACGGAGGCAATTCTAATAAGGTGGCTTTATACTCTGATGAAAGCTTGGGTTTCCGTCCAAGTGAAACTTGGTATAATCGATGCTCCTTAATGGCCGTCAGCTTCTGGACATCCTCTGCCTTCACAATAATATTATGGCCGGGTTTTGGCTGTCCTACAAAATGTTCGGCAGGGGCTTGACCCTCCACATTCAAAACTCTAGAACGCTCCTTGTAATATTGGATCTTTCCATTGTAAACGGACACTAATGTGGAGTGCTCCTCCACTGCTTTCACCTTGATACATTTTGGGGCCATGTAACCAACTTCGGTACAAGCAAAATCCGTCATGTCGATTGGACTTGATTCAGTAATTTTGTCGCCAAACATGTTATAAAAGTTACCCACTCCCAAATTTTTTCCAGGTAGTTCCGGTGGACTAATTCCCAGATTATGGATTACCTTTAATAATGGAGGGTTGATAGGAAGCTCGGCCAAAAGTTTTAAAATTTCCTCTTTTCCCTTGGGAATATCGTCTACAGAAAATATCCCGTGCTTTTGAAAGGTGGACTGGGTGATTTGCAAAGTGTTGAAGTATGGTTTGGTAAAGGTTTCATCTAGGCTTTCCCACAAAGTTCGGAGTTTTATAGACAAGTCCGTAGCTTCAATGTTAAACTTGGCATTTTGCAAATCTTTAAAGTACTTCTTGACAAATAGATTTTCAGGAGGGTACAAAGCAACTTCCTGGACTACTTGTTTCTCCAGTACGGTTGGATTTTTAAAAGCTTCTCGGACAATCGTTTCCCCAACTGCGTCATCACATTTTGTCGTTATTTCCTGGATTTTGGTAAATAAATTTAGTGGATAGAATTCCTTGTTGGGTAACTCAACGTAACCATTTTTCCGCGGAAGATCGTATAGTTCTGGTCGATTCTCTGACATAACAACTTGAATGGGTGTTGGGATATTGGTGAACGTTTTGATCATTCCTTCTATCAGTTGTATTTTAGCTGAGGGATCAGCTCTGAGGTCGACATTGTCCTCGCTCATCGTGTGGGTCAAAATGACCACCAGGTTACATAATGCTGGATCTCTGTCGATTAGTCGGTAGTGGGAAAGCAGGTTATCTATAGCCTTAAGCATTTGAATAAAACGGGAAGTTTCCCCGTCGATCCGGTCATCATTGTATTTTACAACCAACAGGATGGTCGTTGGATAGCATGATTTGAGATCTGCATGGGTTTTCAGAAAGTTGTCAAATGTTGCCATGAACTGTGCATCCCGCTCCAGAGGTTGCTGGCGAGTGTCGCCAAATCCGGGAGTGTCAATTACCCGAAGCTCGCATTCCCCTGCATTTTTTATTGGAACTTTGACCAGCGTTTCGATAATCTGGGATGTTTGTGAGCAATATCCGTCCGGTGTAACTATTTCCTTTCCATCAAAGAGAAAGTTTAGCTGATGACAGGAAATCAGAGGAATGTTATTAGTTGGCTGCTATTTATTAACGAATGCTAAATTCAAGTATTGCCAAAAAAATAACGTGGAAGTACAATATTATACCGTGGCTGTTTTCCCTGAGCCTGTTAAACCCAGTAGCACTAAATAGGCTTTATCCTGACTTCTCTTTCCTGATGGTATTCTCAATGCACGGGGTGCGGCCATCTTGGGAGCTGTAGATGTGGAGTGGATTTAAAATGTCATGTCAATCCTAGTTATTGACTCTGAAAACTAAAAGTTATAATTATGAGTGAGTTGCTGTTATATTTGTAAATATGCATACCTATGTAAGAAATTATATTATATTGTACACCTACAACTTATTTGAATGGTGTGTAGCGAAGTTTATACTAAACATAGATTTAATTCAACCCATGTAATGAGCTTCAATGTAGTAATTCGTATATTATTCCATGCCTATTGTAATGTAATGTAATGATAATGTATTATCGCAGTTTTGAGAGAGAGAACAACGAACAACTGATATTGACGTATCGTGTTATCGTATGCACGTATTTTATGATTCATCTCGCAGCGGTGTTTCCACACAAATAGTAGAAATATGCACGTAGTTTATTATAATCTCACCCATATTTCCAATACTTCATATGTTGCAAATTTAACAACGGGTCATTACATTTATTTTCGCGATTGTAATTTGTAGAGTATCAAATACATTCTTGCATTCCTATATTAATGGCAGTTTCCAGATTTATACAGTCATTCTTAATAAATTATGAATACATTCTTAACAAGGAGCAGCTACTAATGACGATTGTGTTAGTTAACAAGATTTATAGGTTACAGTCCACTTTTCCTTTTGTTCCCCCCACCAAATACATCCCTAAGTTTATGATACCAATGTCGCTTCTCAGGCGCTTTAACCTGTGCCCGTGGAATGTGGGCGGTAGGGTCCTCGTCTGACAAGGAGCTTTTCTTAGCAAATCCTGTAATCCCAGTCAAACTTTTCATAGCCACATCCATTTCATGTGCAGCCTCAATATTAACTTGTTGGACATACACGATTATATTACTGAGCTGGATTTCAGAGAGCAAAAGTGTGGGATGTGTTTTCAAAGACGCGATCCATTCCTTATATCTCTCTATTCCATTATCGGTAAATAACATGTTTAGCTTTGGCCTAACAATATTAATGTCACCTCCAACTAAGTCAACGCTGAAGCTCCAATCTTGAGGCAGATTCTTCAGTTCGGGAGGCAGCCTACTTCCAACGTTTCCCAATAATTTCGTTACAATATCAATGACTTTTGCAATTGATGATGACGACGTGCCTTCTGTCACTTCAGCGTTTCGCACAGCAGTAACTTTGACATAACCACCGGCATAAGCTGACTTCACAACGTGGGTCCCATATGCCTCAAAGAATCGCTGCCATTTGGACTTTGAATCCTCATTACTATTGGAAAATGTGGGAAGCTGACGAATTGTGGTTTTGAAGGGAACGCTAAATTGTGGTTTTCGAACAAGGTTAACAGCATACTGCCTATGTTCCCTGATTCCGGTAATTGTATGAACAGCGCCCTTTCCTATTATGTTGTGACCTGGTTTAGGCTCGCTTTCGAAACGGTCTGCCGATATTTCTTGATCAACGTTCAGAGTTTTCATGCGTTCTTGGTGATACTTGAGCATGGTTTGGTATTCCTGAAGCAATGTTACGTTTTCCGCAACTTCAAAAGCCTTCACACAGTGGGGTGCTCTAAATCCAATTTCAGTGCATTCGTATATCTGCTCATGCATTGCGAACGGTGATATGGGAAGAATTACATCTCCAAACATGTTGTAAAAGTGACCTACTCCCAAAGTCTTGTTTGGAAGTTCGGGCGGACACACTCCCAACTTTTCCAGAATCTCTACAAGTGGAGGGTTCAGGGGAAGTTCTGAAAGTAACTGTAATGTGTCCTTTTGCGTCTTGGGTATCTGGTCAACACTCTTGATTCCCATTTTATGAAACTTTGCTTGCGTGATTTGTAGAGTGTTGAAGTAGGGCTTGGTTCGCTTCTCATCCAGACCAGTCCACAGGTCCTTCAACTGCTTCGACATTTCAGTAGCTTCAATGTGAAATCTAGCATCATTCAAAATGGAGTAAACGTCTTTAACGGCTTTATCTGTGAAGGGGAGGAGCTGAGTTTCTGTAACGAGCTCTTTTCTCTGCAATGCCTGGGGATTCCGAAATGCCTCCCGTATAATGGTTTCCCCTATTGGGTCATTGGATTTAAGGGTTATCGACTGGATCTTGTTGAATAAATTTTTGGGGTAGTACTGGCCATTTGGAAGCTTGTGGTACCCATTTAGCAGCGGTAGTTGGTACTGGTCAGGCTTGTTTTCAGCCATAATAACCTGGATCGGAGTGGGAATGCTGGTAAATGTTCTTACGAGACCTTCAATCAGCTTTATTTTGGCAGACGGGTCAGCCTGAAGGGTTTCATTCTCTTCACTCATTGTGTGCGTTAAGACGAAAACCAGATTGCAAGAGTTGATTTTCTCGGATCCTCTGTCAATCAGTCTGCCACGAGCCAGCAGATTATCGATAGCTTTCAGCATTTGGATAAAATGTGAGGTCTCTCCGTCGATCCTATCGTCATTGTATTTCACCACCATCAGGACGGTTGTGGGGTAGCAAGCCTTTAAATCGCTGTGCGTTTTTAAGTAATTATCAAATGTTGCCATGAATTGGGCGTCCCTCTGTAACGGCTTTTGTCTAGTATCTCCGAATCCTGGAGTGTCGATTACACGCAGTTCACACTCTCCAAAGTCTGCTGTAGGAACGAGTATTCGATACTCGAGTATTTGAGATGTTGCAGATGCATAGCTGTCGGTTCTTGTCAATTCCTCTCCGTCAAATAGGAAATTCAGCTATTGAAAATAAACATTGAAACATTTAGAAATAAATTAAGATGTGTGTAAAGTAACGGGAAAGAAATCCATATGCATGTACCGTAGTAGTTTTTCCAGAACCGGTTAATCCCGTTAAAATTATGTATGCTTTGTCAGGACATCGTGTTCCCACTGAAATCTGCTTAAATTTTAAATCCATTTTTGGGAAACTAGGAATTTTGTGATTTCTACAGGGCAGGGAAAATGGTAGTAGTAGGCTGTATGTAGTTTTACATGTGGATGATATGTGCACTCTGCACTCAGACTCAAGACCTTCAGACTCAGACTCGCATCGACCAGTTGTAGTAGTTTTCGTTTATCAACTCTGAATCATGATTTAATACACACTCGCCTAGATAATAATAACTCTGGGAATACATCACCAATCCTCCTTTCTCTTTCCTTATCTCTGTTGATAAAACTTTTGTATATTAACTTCACCGGCAATGGCTACATAAGGATGATTTTTAAGCGCGAGCAGAGACACCAAGATATTGTGACTCTGCTGGTTAATTTTAATTATCGATTCATAAATGGTAATTTATGATGGCTTTTGAAATAATGATACCAGTATGTTAGGAGTGTTGTGGAGGGAGGAGGATATTTTTTTTAATTGACCAAACAACATAATAAGGGAGAAATACGTGGAGCTAAAAGTGTTAAATTATCCAATTAGTAAATACTTTTATTATATCTAATATCTACTAAATCAAAGGTACAGTTTAGTATGCTGCAGGATATTATACGGAATATAGGAAATCACTTCTCAATTGCATGATCAAGTTTAGCAAAGCAAGGGAATCCATTCACAATCAGAGTTCCCTTGTCAGAGTCTAATTCAATAAAATACAAATTCCTTGTTGTAGTCTTCTCCGGAACATTTGCTTTAGACGCATTTATCAGCCGAAAGGAGCTGTTTTGATACATGTAAATGTACCTTCCAGTTTGTGTCGTCTCTGGAGCACTTGTTAAATCCTGTTTGACTGCACAGTATACACTGCCCACGGAACAATTTTGTAACTCCGGATCATTAAAACTGGCTACTCTAATTGCAGTAATGATGCTCGGTCGATTCGGCTCTAAGCTTAGAAGCTTGTCCCCAACTAAACAGTTCTCAATGCTGATAACGTGCCGATTCGCTAAAACAATGTGGCTTCCGGACGGAATGCAAGTCAGGTTCTTTTCAGGGGCGACATCAGACTTTTTCCCTTTCCTTGAAGATCTCTTGACACGTTGATTCGGAGAATGATATAAAACAAAATATGGCTCATAGCACGGGGTCTCTTCGTCATTGTCGCTGTCCTCAGAATCTAGCGCATCCTCATTGACTCGATCATCTAAAAGATTTGCCACGCCTTTGTTTACCAGTGCTCTCCTCGGAGGAAGGAGAGCCGAAACGGAGACAGTATTCTGCATAAACGAAATACTAAATCGCTTTGATTTCCCCACAAACCATTTCACAAGTTCATGCAGACAGTGGTCTCTCCTTTTGGTTGCGAGTTGGGTAAGGCCCTCGAATATTATGTTGTGATATCGCTGCTTAGGGTCCTCAATTGACTTTCCATGCTCCCTGATGTTATCAATGGCTATGACGGGAACATCCTCGGATTTAGAAAATACCTTACAGAATGCATCTTTATACCGGAGAATCTTGTAGTTAATGTCATCTTGGGATACTTCCGCCTTCTCGGCGTGCGTCAATAGTAGAACCATATTAGAATTGCGTTGGTCGGTTAGATGCTTTCTTGCAAGGTACACAGTCTTCAACATACGGGAGAAATCAGACTGCTCTCCTTCAAAGCGATTGTCGTCCAGTCGTGCGACGATAAATGTCACCGCTGGGATTCGTGACGGAAGTTCCCGTTTAAGGAAGGTTGAGAGCGCAAGCATAATTTCGACATCTTGCTCAACTGTGTTTTTTCCAAGGAGCCCCGGCGTGTCCACAATGCTTAGACCAATGTCCTGTCCAACACCTGCATTCTTGTAAATTTTAAACTGTCTTTCCGTTGTCCCCTCTGCCTTAGGTCGTTCCCCATTGAAAAGTTTAGAGATCTGTTGAGTTATTGGACAAGATTTTGAGACAAGTGACAAAAAATACTAATGCATCAAAGGGATAAAATTGTCCAGATTCTCACAGTAGTGCTCTTTCCAGATTGTGACAATCCTATGAACGTTAGATGCACAACAAGATTTCTGCGCCTGGCTGCTTCCAGTGTTCCTCTAACAAAGGGATCCTGGGCGCTATCCTCCAAGGTAGGTTTAGGTGGACGTGGTGGTCTTTGTAAAAATACGTATCTCCTAACAAGGCGTACTGGAGACCAGAAACTAAAAGAAATCAAATAAATATTTTACGTAATCCACACTTCTGGAGTGACAAAAAGGTAATACTTGTTATTACAATGCTCGTATTTGTTTCCTGAACGAAGTCCCTCGTCTCCTTTGCACTTGACCATCCTCATCCATGGATCGACGGGCAGGGTTTGCTGCGCCCTTCGAAGGCATGTCAAGTGTGCACACAAGTCGTGGATTTTACAGGTGCGTACTCCAAATTACACTTTAATAGTCTTCGAATCGTCGTTTAGGAGCAAAAATGATTATCTTACAAAATAATGCACGCAAATTCCACTGATTTATGGATTGGTGTACCACAGAGCACCACACGTTTCACGCTCGCAGCTCAGAGTGCATGTGCTTTATGTGCTGCAAATATGTACACAAATGAATTTGCTACAATCAAACACGCAATCTCACAGTGTGCAGTGATGAGATGAGCAATGTTCTGTTCCCTACATTCTCTGGCTCTATATGTGTAAGTAAACCCCTTCTATGTACCAACCAACCCAGTTGTTATCTTTAACCTATATCAAGATGAGTATAAAAACGAGGATGTTTATTCAAACATATTTCTGATTTATACATATTTTTGAGTGAGATTATGATGCATAACTGGAGTGGGACCAGTGTGTAAATTGTGAGCTGTCTACATTTTGGGGAAAATCTGCTTGTGTAACATGCACATATTATAAATTACATACACACTACAAGTACGTAAATATAGAATATGTAAATATCTAAACCTGCTTTCCTTTCGACTCGAAAGTTTTACTTGAACTACCTTACATTTTGTATTTAAGTACAGTCCAGATGGTTTGCCTTCAGATTGTTTGACAGTTGCTATTTTGGTAAACCTGTTTATGTTTATCAATTCAACCCAGCATATTATATTCCTCCATCTTACTCCAAAATATTTTACAATAGTATCATGCCAGCGTGCGTACACAGCTACAGGTAGGTTTGACTTGACTTTAGGATGTATTATAATGTGTTGAGGCTTTCGCTCAATGCTAACATACGTGACAGTTACTAGCTACTAGTTATTAGTGGAAACTATCTGAAATCGTCGTAAAACCTAGCTCTGTTTGTTTCAATAAAAGATAAAACCGATGATTTGAGATGAGAGGACTGCTGCGCTCTGCGATGCAGTTGGAAACAACGAGTAGTGAATGGAATGGAAAAGGTAATCTCATGAAATATTGCATGCATAACTCGTTCGTAAATGTAAGAAAAGAACGGAAATTACAAAGCAAACAATTGCTGATGGCTGTAATGACATATAGACTGGGTTTAACGAGCGATTTTACTACTTGGATAATGGGAGCTTTATGGGCAGAGAATAAAATGGCTGTGGAAGAACAGACGGAATGACGGAAACATTACATGTAGATCGTAGACGTACGTTTAAAACTATACGTCTGGCTTGTCTGGTATGAAGCCGAGTCACATAGCTTTGTTGAACTAGTTTGGTATAATGAGTTGTCGTTTTTCTCATTTCCTCGTACAGCGTACAGTTGACGTTGACATTATTTTGCCGTTCAGAAGTCATGAATGAAGCGATAGAGCCTTTTACATGGTAAATATGTCCTGAAAGTGAATTACTACTAGAGGGTCTAATTTTAAGCGTCCGTATTAGCATGCGGTATACGTTCTCACTCATTTCTTTTGTTATAATACACATTTTCATGATTTGCTGCATCTGTGGAATCTCTGAAATCTGGGAAATTTCAGGTAAGTATTAGAATGTAATGAATGCAGCTATTTAGTTAGCGACTAGTTCGTTTAGTTAGTTATCGACTACAAACAAAATAATTATGGTTATTGGAGTCGTTTACAACTGAATATTTATTTTAGCCATTCGGACATCAAACTACAACTCAGATATGAAGCCAAGGGTAAAACGAGTGGTTGACAAGCCCCCAATGCCTAAAACCACTGAGGCTCCACTAACATCAGAAGAACTCCGGGAACGACAATCAGGCACAGAATCACCACACTTGTATGACTACCCCGATGCAATTTATAAGTCACCAGAAATTAGAACCGGGGAATGGGTCAAGGATCAAGTTCCCAAAAAGAACTCAAAAAATATTACAAAAATTTCCACGATAAAAGAGAGTACTACTAGAGCACCACCACCGAGTACGTCAAGTAATAATGTATTGGCAGCTCCTCTGGCAAGTTTACTGGGTGGCTTACTTTAAAATTTTTACGTGTGTATTTAAATCTATTTAATATCAATTGCATTCAAATAAGAATGGTTTATTTACTCTGATAAAATGACCATGTGTATACGATAACTTTGAAGTTGCGTTCGTAATTTGCAATGTGCATCGTAATTGAAATAGAAACGTTTTCATTTTTATTCAACTGAAATTTTAAAACCGTTGAAGTTAAAAGTTTTCCATGGATAAGTCTTCTAGCACTTCACATTTCGGGATTTTTTTGCAATGCCTTGTTATACAAGTCAGTAACAGTTTCATCGTCTTCTAGTCTTATTACATTAATTCGCAATTCCTTACAGACCATACTTGCATTGACGGAACCCTGACAGTAATCAGATCTACTACAGTTTCTCTTTACAACAATTACAACTTTCTTTGTTTGTTGCTTTTTAAACATATTCCGTGAACAACGTCGTAGTACCTTAGATGTTTTTGCCCCATCATCGCTAGTTTGTTTATCCATACTGCTTTCGCTCGAACTACTCTCACTACATGAACTTTCTGAAGAACTTAGTTCGGAATCAACTTCCTCCTTGATTTTCACATTTGGTCGAGTGAGTTTAAAGGCTTTTTGGGACTTCGCCATACTATCTATATGGTGCTTTTTCCTGTGACGACGCAGAGATTCGTTATGTTGGTAAACAGGTCGATTTCCTTCGGGACACTCTTGACATTCAAAATGGCCACGGCGTTTGAGTGAAAGTCTTTGGTGAAACTCAACAGGTACTTCTTTGTTGGGATGAGCTTTCAACCAGTGTTGCATTACAGCTCCTTTGCTGGGATAGCCAAAATATTCAGAGGGACATTCCGGACATTTGTGTTTGAAGTATACACGAAGTAATCTATTAGGATTGTGGTAAGCTGCGTGCGCCCTAGCCTCCCTAGATGTAAAGAATGGTCTTCCGCATACCTCACAACAAAAGTTTTTTTCATTTGTATGACGAAGCATGTGTGGTTTCAATTTCTCTCGTCTCCGTAAAACCTTTCCACAGATCTAGTATAAATGTTCAGTTTTAAATACATTTTATTATTTGAAGAATTGAAAATCTTGTTTATAAAAATAAGCGTAACACATACAGGACATGGGACAGGTCCACACTTGCTTTGTACTATTCCATGATGAACTCTCCGTTTGTGACTATACAAACTGTGTTGTAGGTAAAATTTCCTAAGCAGACCAGATAACATGTAATACATCTTACCGATAAATCAACCTACCATTATGTATACAATTTATAATATACTTTGCTTACTTTCCGCAAATATCACACATATGACGTTTTTCGCCTTGAAATCTGGAAGTGTTATGGATAGCCATGTGTTTAAATTTATTCTCGGGTCTAGCAAATCGACGATGACAAATTTGACACTCATAAGGCGTTTCACCTGAAATTTTCAACTGCTAATTGCATATATACAAGTAATTTGAAATTAGTCACAGACAGTTCGGACTGACTATACCTGTGTGAATTCGAGTATGAAGTGTGAGTTCAAAAGCAGTTCGAAAAACTTTTCCACATTGTTCGCAATCTTTGCGTTTTGTAACTGGACGTCCCAGTCTTTTCCTGCGAAAAATGTCAGGCTTCAGATAGAAATTGATATGATTATTGTTATCATTTTTGAATTTATTAAATTTAATTTCAATACCTAACGGTTTGGGATCTCCCTACCCTGACACGGGGTCGCTGTAGTCTTGGAATAGACATGTTAGCGGAACCATCGTTATCAACCACGTCTTTTATAGCGTCTTCTGGTAAATTAGACTCATAATTAATTGCTGCTTCTTTATTTTTCGATCCAGCATTTGTCCGTCGGATAGCCTTCTTCACCGACTTTTTTGCTTCCTTCAATGGACGTAATTTCGGTTTTTCCACGGGGTAACGCTTAGATTTATATGATATGATCCGGGCTGTCCCCTTCAAGTGCTTCAGCTTATGGGCTTCTAGACTACTTGCAATAAAGTACTTTCGTTCACATTGGTCACACTGAAACTGAGGCTGGCGCAATGAATTATTATGAATTCTCTCATGTTTATCCCGGTTACACTTCACTGAAAATTTTCTTCCACAGACGCTACAACTAAATGGTTTCTCCCCTTCAACAAAGAAAAATTTTGTGAATCAAGTTCCTTTCTGTGGGTTACCTATACTTGCATCGCGAATATTATCTATGGTTCTACTCTACCTGTATGAATTCTGACATGCATCTCTAGTGCAAAATTGGTGGCACAGAGACGCCCACAAAATCGACATTGATAGTCGCCTTTTCCACGATATGGTTTTGATGTTTTAATTGCTGATGAACTACGGATGTCTTCGGCTTCCTGATTTCCAGCTTGAAGCGGTTGGGAATTGGTCCAGGCCGACTCATTGAGGTCGTGCTCGTTTACAACTTGATTTACGCCATTGTCGTCGACATCACAGTCCTCAAAATTGTGATCAGGAGAATCTGCAGGAATGGTTGGGGATAAGCAAGGCACAGTATTGCTGTCGTTTTCATGACTTGTAAATCGCATAGGTTGGGTAGCTGCAAGAGGTTCTGGGAGGGGTTGTTGTTCGGCTGTTAGGTTAGGAGATGCCCCGATGCCAAGTTTGGATATCCAAGCTACAAGCAAATAAACATATTAAACTTGCATATTATGTTGAAAATCTGCCCTTGCAATCAGTATACAAAAGAGTATGATTAAAAATTCACCATTGTAAACGTCTGTTTTGATTACGTAATTCTTTCGCGTAGACACTGTCATAGCATAAGATGTTACGACCTTCTTCGCCAGCCACTCCCTAACTTGCTTCAAAGTTGAAATCAGTTCTTGTATTTGCTTTTCAAGTCGAAAAAAATCCTGTGTCATGTTGACACATGAGCGGCACAAGGGATTTGTTTCCCTGTTCCAACTTCCAGCCATTCGGACTTGCAAAATTCTGCATACCTTCTCGAGTACCGTTTTCCCATTGTCACAAAATTGAGGGGGTTCAACAAAAAAGATGTCATTGCAAATCAAACATGAATTAATTTGCAGTCGCACTTTCTGTGACGAGATTGTTGTTCCTCTCCCGTCTGGATTTTGTTCAGCATAACATTGGGTAACATTGGCACATCCGTCTACACTTTGACTTTGACTGCGTTGTTGAGTCTCCATTTTTATTGCACTGCCAGTTTATATTAGGCCTACAAAAATTCGTTTATGATCTGATATAAAAACTGTTATGATCACAATTTTATTATTGTTAAAACCGCACACGTGTGTCTAGAGCAAAACAGAAGTGGACAGGAACACATCATGTTTTTGTTTTTGTAACATTCATATATAACATGCAAGTGGTTCGTTCGTGGTACCTGGTATATGTATTAGTATGTTGTTGCTTATGCATACCTTTGCCTTGCACAAAAGCCAAAAACAAATTTCATCCAATACAGTGGAGCACAACATAAGCACAATCGACATTCCCAATTCCCACAATGCATAATCTAACACGCACAATGCAGAATTCAGAATTGGAAAATTGAAAATTAAAAAATCATGTATCATATGAATTGAACGAGCACATGAATTGAATTGGAGAGGTGCATGATGGATGTCCAGAAAAATGCGTTGTTTCTTTCTGTTCAGAATACTTACTGCTGATCGTTACCAGAATGTCATTCTCTCTTTGCAACCTTGCGTTTAGTACTTTATTTCTTCATAAAAACAATTTCAGAGAGCACAAAGTCGTATTATAGTTATCTTTGAGCTAATCTACATCAGAGTTTTCGTCAGAGCAGCTCTCCGGCTCATCCTTTACTTCTGTCTCTGTTGTGGATTCATAATTTTCATCGGAAGCACAAATCTCTTCATTCTCCTTCATGTCTTTCTCATTCGAAACTTTGCATACTCTAATTATACGCACTCGTTCCCTTTGTATTACTGAAGAATGATGCAATTGTTCCTTTCCCACTTGAATTTGACTCTGTGCTTTCCACAAAGCAGTATGGCTGGAATTATCATTGTCAACTCGAGTCAAAACTATTCGAAGCACTTTATCTCCCAGTAATTCGCTGATGCGTTCTTTTAGCTTTTGAGATAACTTATGAGTCTGACATGAAGATTTGGCAAAACGACGAGGGTTCTGATTTTTAGGCTTTGATTTCGAAGTATTATATGTTATTCGTTTGGAGGTTTTTTGGACCGTTTCATCACATTCAGAGTCAGAGTACTTCGAGGTGTGGGACCTGACAGGAAGGCGCTGACGTAGAATTCTTCTAGTTGGACGTACGGCTTCGTCCCAGCTTTCAGTTTCTGAAACTAAATCATCATCCGATGTGCTCTCAGGGTCTAAATTTTTAGCCTTTTTTTCTTTTTTTGGGGACCCAGCCATAACCATATTATGCCTGGTCATGCGATATACGCTACATCCGGGCGTTTTCTTGTTAGTATGGTACTTGTTCTGATGTCTTAAAAGGCCAGTTCTGTATTTGTAAACTGGACGGTTTCCGCTTGGACAGCTTGAACATTCCCATCGCCCTGCTACTCTTGGTTTCCAATGATCTTTAAACAGTTCCGGGATACTTGTTTTACAATGATCCTTACTGTAATGATGTCGTACTGCTTCTTTACTGGGATAGCCAATATACTCTGGCGGGCAATCTGGACATTTATATCTGAACATACGCTTTCAATAGCTTATCCGGTTTGTGGAAGATAACATGATTCTTTGCCTCAGAACTTGTGTTAAATGGCTTGGAGCATATTTCACAGTTAAACTTTTTCTCATTAATGTGTATCCGCTTAATATGTTGCTGCAACTGAGACTTCCTTTGAATGAACTTATTGCATATCTGTAGTAAGCAATAATGTCAATGATTTGTATATAGTTTTATAAGTACGTACCTGCGTACTGTTGATAATATTAAGATAAGGAAATTGCTTACTGGACAAGTAGTTGGTACATCACTCTTTCCTCTGGGATAGAGAACTCCAAGATGCACTCTCCGTCGATGATGATACAGAGTCCCAGGTAAGTAATACTGCGAAAAAGTATAAAACACATTTTAATGTACAACCTATATCGAATGCACATATAACTATTGCATAAATGGAAAAAACTATGATTTTGTTTTAACCCTTTTTCCACAAATATCACAGATGAACTTTGGTTCGCCTTCAAACCGAGCTTCGCCGTGGGTTCTGACATGTTTCATTTTATTACCAAAGTCAGCGAAGCGCCTGTGACATATATTGCATTCATACGGTTTCTCACCTGCAGATAAAAATCGGTATCTTGTCAACACGAGTAACGTTAAATTAGGTATATAATCTTAATATAAAAATGTACCAGTATGAATTCTCATGTGAACTTTTAACATATGTGGCAGTTTAAATTCTTTCGCACAATGAGGGCATTTCCTAGGTCCTCTTCCCCACATCTC
>JAANSN010000353.1:0-63751 GCA_036850665.1 Dicranocentrus wangi | reverse complement strand
TGCACAAAGCACAAGTTAGTTGCACCTACTTACCTACCTGGCCTAGCTACGACGTCCTTTTACTACACAAGGTATAAATATAGGCTTTGTTTGATTTTGCTCTGGTTTTGACTCACTCACTCGCTCACTCACTCACGAACGAAACGATGAAGAACTATCACAATATCACATCACATCTGAAAAAGTGTTGCCGTTTTGCGTTCCCGTCGTCCGTCCTCCTCGTCGTCGGCCCAGTTTTCTTCTTCTACAACGCAATACATACGTTCTCTATAATATGTCGGATTTTGGTCTGAAGGAAAAGTAAAGTTGGCTATAAAATATTATTATAATGCGTTCTACTATACTCCTTGCTCGTAGTCCTGGTAGTCCACTTGCTAGGTTCGGTTGTGTGGATGATTGTGGAGGAACAGGAGGAGGGAGGAGGAGGGGAAAGAGATAGAGAGATTTTCCTCCAAAAAGAACAAAGGTTCTTCTGTAGACGAGAATATGCGATACCTGCTTTATGATGATGATGATGATGATGGCAAAAGGATGAGAATAATAATACTATGAAATCACATTTTGCTACGGCGATGATATGATGCTGGCTTTCCACGAAAATTAATATTACATTGAACTTTGTCCTTTTCTGCAAAAAAAGAAAAATCAAATCTGCTTGCTTGTTGATGATGGACTAGTAATGGTAATGTAATGGTGGATTGGATGGTATGGTGGATGACAAAGTGGAGGAAATTGTGGTGTATTATATTGTTCAATAATTATATGGGATTTTTTGAAATTGCAAAAGTCAAAAGTATAATAATGGTGGCGTTAAAGGACGAGGAGGGATTTTGGTGGTGACTAATAGGATTTGTGGAGGCGATTGCAAGTTGCAAGGGCGGGCGTATGTAGACGTGCGTCAAGAAGACAAAATGTATAATATTATAGGTACATATTATTAAGTTGTTTTCATAGGTAATATATTGGTATGCTGGAGGAAGTGGGTTGATGGGTTGTCAACTTTTTCTCTTTCTGTTGACGTCCTCAAAGGTGAATTATTGGATTTCCAGGTGAAACGGCGGAATGCATGGGTGACGAATGTTATGGATGAGATATGCTTTGTCAATCTTTTTCTTGCAGAGCACACATTTATTTATGGGATTTGTGGATACTTTTGCTTACTAATATGAGCTGAACTTGTCACTTGTAAAGGAACTGGTAAACGGGAATAATTTGATTATTATTATAAATGATAAAGAGTTTTAAAACTATTTGACTTGCAATTAGAAGACCAGAATGGAATTGATATATGGGGCCTGGCCAGAGAGGAGCTAAGCTGCGGCTGACCAATTTCCATTGAGGTTTCCCAGAAAACTGAGTAAATAAATGGAAAAAGCAAATAGCCACGTCTAAATTTATCTAGTTCAATAAAACAAGAAGGGGACTGCGGAATAAGCTGACTAAAAGACTATAATAATACCACGACTACGATATTATATATTGCATGTATGTATGTTGGTTGTATGATTGTATGTATGTGATTTCACATTTCACCAGGATAGCACGCACACCTGAGGAGTTTTATCCGACTATGACTAATTCATTTTACCGAATGGCTAACTAAAATATCGATTTTTTGCTACCTTTTTACCCAATCGGCTCTTTTTTAGACTACCGTGCTTTATTAACTTTTTAAGAACCTAAGGAATGTCGAAAGAATGGAAAAGCATTGCATGAAAAGAAAATTATGATGTTCAGCTATTTGGTATACGTACAATAATATTTTCTTTGTTTTTTTTTTGGATTTCCGCTTTCTGCACATAGCCTTGCTCTTTGTAAACTAAAAAGTGTGTGTATTTCATGTAAATTTCTTCCCATCATCGATAAGCTTCTTTTAAGTCTATGTGCATGCCTCTCTGTTTTCTGCCAACGTGTTCGGCCCTTCAATGAATTGCTTGGTCTCTTTGCGCAAGTTTATTACATGTGACATTGATTGACACTTTCCAAGTGACATTGATCTTATATCCAGCACCACCACCTGACTTTAAATAACTCTAAATATCATATCATATACCTATAAAGTTAAAGCAAGCTCTAAACAGTCAGTACGAGGAAGAAGGAAGATCACCACCGATATCAACTTTGATCTTTCTCATGTTCATATAAGTAATATCAAAGAAACTGTGATGGACTTTCCTAATCCATTTCTTCCGCATCCGCATTTTTGCTTTTAAAAATATTCCTGTATATGGTTTTATGATATTCCATTTATAGGGCGCATTTTTTTTGGCAAGAATGTACGAGCGGTGGACGCATTAAATTGAATAGTATGAAAGCTCTGCTCGTTCTTCCTGTTTCATTGCTTCTTGTATTGTAATAAAGTAGTATTGGATTGGGTCCAGGTAGTCATGCAAGACAATGCGGATTTGCGGATGCAGAATCGTTACCGTTTTAGTGACTGGTTGCGAGCGATTGTTTTTGGAAGCATGATTGAGGGGCCTCAATAGCATTTTTTTTGTAGTTTTGGCTAGTATGAAATGATTGAAATTGGAGATGATGATGATGATGATTGAAAATGATAGAAAGGCTTGAGCGATTTGGTGAGAAGTCCACAGTTTTTCAATCCCTGCTAAAATGATTAATCTTAAATACAGCAATAATCCACACAAAAAATGGAGTACATTCCCCTGTTTTTGATTCACTTGTTTATTTGGCTTCACAGTACATGTCATCTTGCTCAGGCTCAGTGTGTAGAAAGAATCATTTGAATTGAAGGAAATATTAACTCGAGCCACAGAGCCGCAGCCCTTTCTTTTGATTTTTTGATGCCATGTCTCCGTCTTTAAGGAAATGTAGCAAACTGCAAGGCATTTACATTGCATTTGATGATAACCCGTGAAGACTCCTTGAACTAATTCAATATTCAATTCAGCTAGCCAAATAAAAACGAGTACAGAGTAATGGAAATAGCAGGAGGAGGAGGCGGACGAGTATATAGGGATGTACATAATAATAATATAATATTCATTTTCATAGTTAGTCGAGCTACTAATAACCCTTTTCCCCCATCATAATGCATAATATTGAGAAATATAGTTATTCAAAGAAGAGCTGCCTATTATGTGCCTATGTCGTCCCCCTCTCCTGGACAAGCAAGCCAAGAAGAAGAAAAAAAGGCAAGCAAATGTATAAAACGATGATCATCCTAAATGAAATAGTTTGCGTTTTCCATGTTTTTATGAAACATTTACCAACATAATCTATCTATACATGATGATCCAGTTACAGTGACCGATGATGGCATTTCCCCCTTTTCTTCATCTCCAAATTGCCGTCGTCCTCGTCTCTTCTCACTCACTTACTCCTAGTAAATGTGATGGTGGTGGTGGTGTGGTGGCGTTGTTGGTGGTACCTCATTCATTCATTTCATGAAATTGGGATGAAAATCGTCTTAGTTTGATCCGTATCATCGTCGTGTTCCTCGTCCGTCGTCTTCATCTTCTTGATGGTTTTCTTAAATGAGCAGACGCTGGATGGGGCCTCCTCATTGAAAACAGTCAGTTGATATCCTGGCAAAGTCTTGAAATGAGTGTGAGTGACTACTACTGACGACGACTGACTAACCACTTTATTATTATACAACTGCTGGAAGTTAGAAAAAAGAGAGTGAGGAGAAGGGAAAAATGTGAGACGAGGAATTAAAGGATCTGAGTCTTTAGTGGAGGCAAGTTGTGTTCTAGGCATTGCTGGTGTGTCGACTGGAGTGGAAAAATCTTTTCTGCTCTTCCGTACTCTCCAACAAAACTACTCCATCCAACGCACGCAACATCATCATCACCACCGGAAGGCTTATTCCCATAACTAAACAAAGTACATATAATAAGACGACTGCGACGACACCACAACTCGCGTCGCGACGAAGCAACCAACCGCTTTCTCAAAAAAAAGAGAGTTTTATTTTAAAATGAAATCCTCTCGACGCATTCTATTTTTTCCATAGTCCATTTCAGTTCGAAAGAGAACCTCCGTGTGCACACTGATATTTTATCATTTCGACTGAAAAAAGACAAAATAGGAGAGTGATATGCTGCTGCTGCTGTGATGTTGTACTCGCAGCTCCCTTTTCTTTTGGTTTCCTCATTCAGTCCAACTTTGAGAGTATTTCTGGTGCAACAGGGGGCAAAAAATTCGAGGTAGACAACTTTTACAGTAAAAGAGGGTGACGCGGCGCATAACATAACATACTATTTGTATTTATTTATATTTGTAAAAGCTAGTAGTGAGCGATTGGGGTTCTTTCTGGATGATCAGACAAATATATACATATAATAATAATAATAATATATATATATATATTTCCTTCTTCTTCTTCTTCTTCTTCTTCTTCCCTGACTCCGTCGCTCGCGGAACCCAGTTCCAGCACAGAAAGTAGTGTGATTCTCAGTGTTCAGTGCCTTTCCAAATAAGCACGTGTGCATTCCTCTCCGCACGAGAAGATAACGGAATGAGGAGAGACTCGTCATACCTGAATAATGGTTAAGCAACTGCTGTAGAGAGCCTGAGTTAACAGCGATCATCATCCTCCTGTGTCGCCAAGTGTGGAGCATGATGGGCAATTCGAAAGACTTGCAGGTGTGTTCTGTTGTTCTTACATTAATTGTGTTCACATTATGCAACCCGATCTCAGTTCATGGGCAAGACGGAGGGCGGGCGAGAAATGGGAACGGGAACGGCGGAGGAGGAGACTATGAGTACAATGGCTACGACGAGTATGACTACGGCGGTGAGGAATACGAAGAAGGTAACCAAATCATCCAGATCAATCAATCAATACTAATATTAATCTCACACACTAACACACTATCTCACTCATCGTAATCATTTTTAGTCATACATGCCATGCATAATTACTACTACTACTATATAGATCCTTTCTGCTAATTGCTCAACACTTGGTTGTTCTGATTGTTCTTGGTACAGAGATAGCTGATGATGATAATTAAATAGTTGTAGTAATTTTAATTTAATGAGGGTTTTATTTGAATCGGAGGAGTCACTTCACCCCCGAGAATGTATTATTATTATTATTATTACTATTTAATAAGGAAGTACTTAGCATATTATTTTATTGAATTATGTGGTTGGTTGGGTCAAAGTCTTTGGGTTCTTTGACCTGCGTTGCTGCACCCAGTTTCATGATGTTGATCAACTGCTGTCATGATAACTGAATAAAAGCAGCAACTGACTCCAGGCCAAGAGGTTACGGTAAAAAGTATGACAACCGTCTTTGCATACAAATACTGTGTAGAGATAGGGAATTAGTAGGATATCAGAGAGGAGGACTAGTTACTCTACTCTCCCATGCCCGAATGTATATTCCACAAAACAGCCAGACAATTTATCAGCAAAATTTTCTCTCGTCATATCAAATCCAGACTGCAGACTTGCTTCCCTATGCATGTTTTGTGAATGAAGATGAAGATTCATTTTCTGGATAGTTGAAAAAAATGAGAGCTTTGGTGCAGGAAGCAGAATCTTTTCAAGCAAAAACTGTGAGAGGATTTTGTTTGATCTACATACTAAAAAGCCATTCCCTGTCGTCGTCACCTCATTCAAACCCGTCTTCAATGATGCTCATGCACATGTGGAGTGGTGGGTGCCGTGATGCCGATGATGATGATGATGAAGATGAACAAACGTTCTTTCTTGAGTCAAGCTAACTCTATGAGAAAGAGAATCTAATAAAAATCGTTAAATAGTAATAATAACAAAAAATACGTGATGGTGCTTGATGTAGGACACACACACACAATATAATTATGCTTTATGTAGACTTTATGCTTTCTCAATGAAAGCGATAAATTCAAAGAAGAAGAAAAGGGAATTCATAAGACACACATTTAAAACTTGCAATTACCTGGGCATTTTACAAATCAGATCAAAACTACATTTTTAGAAACTGACGCTCAGAGAGCTTAATTAGTGCAACTAGGCGTTAAAACTGGGTTTTAGGTAATAGGCTAATAAATCTACTAGCATTGTCGGTTAATTAGTGTTGTGCCGATTTTCAATCGTGAGGTCTCAAGTGCTCTTAAATTTATGAAATTTATCAGGACGCGGGACGCCAACAACGCCTGCTACTCCAAGGGCAGAAGCTACAACGCGTACAACCACAACGGAAGCTCCAAGAAGACAAGAAGGTTTCATAAAGCACTTTCATAATAATAGTTTCTTTTCCTTTCCTTTAAAAAAACCATGAAAATGCGAAACTCCGCAGTTTGATTGCTGGGGTTTTATAGTGGCCTTGTAGCAAAAACCATATATTATGTAATATTCATGCATTAACGGTCTTGCATCATATGCCCCTGCCGTTATGTAGAACCGAGTGCAATCACTTTGAGAACCTGTCAGTTTGAAGGAAGGACTTATCAGGATGGGGAAGACTGGAAACCTGATAGTTGCGCTGTATGTCGGTGCGTCAGGGGTAAAGTTGAATGTTCCCGAGAAGGTTGTCGAGGTTCGTAACGGCTCTAATTAAAAGCATGCTCTGAAGCCCTGGAAATTAGTAGACGACTCCTCGTAATCTCCTACTCGTTACTTTGTTGCATCGTTGTAGAAATCAATTGTGACGATGTGGAATGTCCAGAGATTAGCTGTGCCACGCAACAATACATTCCGCTGGGACAATGTTGTCCAATTTGCACGGGTAAGCGAAGCATCAAATAATAATGTGCATTTTGCAATCATCTCCAAACTGGCATTTTCTGAATATATTTAGAGGAAGACGTCAACGGAGAAGTAAGAGCTAGCCCTGCGCCACCTGGACCCAGAGTGAGTGGTGATTAATTAAACAAGGATAACTTTATTAGATTTCACCTTAAATGCTCATTCACAAAAACTAATGTTATATTCAGGGGGAGTCGGGCTCACCTGGACCACGAGGATTGAAAGGAGATGTGGGAATACCAGGGACGCCTGGATTTCCGGGAGAACCCGGAAACCCTGGTCCACCAGGTCCGGCACCTGATATTTCACCATTTCTTAACCAACTTGGATCAGCACAAGGGACCGGCGACAAAGCACCCCCACCAGATCCATTTCAATTCCTACAAGCATCAACAGGACCCGTTGGTCCAAGAGGCCAGCCTGGTATACTACAAATTGGTTTAATAGTATCGTATCGTATTAGTGTATCATTTGCTTAGCTATATCATGATGTATCTTACTCAATTTCGTGAAAAAGGACCTCCTGGCCCTCCTGGTCCACAAGGCTTCCAGGGTGTCAGAGGGGAACCTGGTGATCCGGGACCACCTGGGCCAACAGGAACTTCGGGACCAAGAGGATTACCCGGCCCTCCCGGAAAGGATGTAAGTTATTCATGCTAATGTTGAATATGCATTACCCCAACAATTACTAAAAATGTTAGAATTTGTTCAAAAGCTACACGTGATTTCAATCTTTTGTTGCTCTAAAAGGGCGAATCTGGTGATGACGGTCAAGCAGGTCCGCCCGGGGCAGCTGGACCCACTGGACCTCGTGGACTGCCAGGCATGCCCGGTTTACCAGGCGTTAAAGGACACAGAGGATTTCCAGGTCTGGATGGTTCCAAGGGAGAACAAGGTGCCGGCGGAGAAAAAGGTTTAACAGGTTTACCTGGTGGTCCAGGACCACAAGGACCAATGGTACGAAATAATATGGACAGTGAATGTCGTTTCTTTAACGCTCAATTGAGTTTCGATCATTACATATTGAATGTCGGAATGTGGGTTTAATAATTAATTCAGGGACCAGCAGGGCCAAGAGGAGAACGAGGTCGCGAGGGACCCCCTGGTCCACCTGGATTAAGAGGTATTGATGGAATAGCTGGACCACCTGGATTGCCGGTAAGAACTAACTAAGTGAAGTCATTTCCAAAAATGACGGAAAATCAAGCTACACTTACACAAGCAATTATGAATATTGTGAAATTTTGAAAACGAAATTCAGGGAGCAATAGGTAAACCTGGACCCCCAGGTTTTCCAGGTAGCCCTGGTGGCAAAGGAGATCAGGGTGCGTTAGGTCCGAAGGGTTCTCAAGGTTTACAAGGTCCCAGAGGTAAGAAAGAGTGCATTTTTGTATTCGCTAATTAGTCTATTAAACATATCAATCAGTCTATAACAATTTGCGAAACTACTTGCGGGACTTTAAGGTGAGGCGGGAAGACCCGGAGCAGCTGGAGAACCAGGTCCTTCAGGCCCACCCGGTAAAGATGGACAGCCTGGAGAAAAGGGATCACCTGGACAAGTTGGTCCTCCCGGAGGTCAGGGATTCCCAGGAGCAAGGGGTCCACCTGGATTATCGGGAAGCCCAGGTCCAGTTGGAGCTAAAGGAAACCCAGTTAGTACAATCATAAATAAATTGTGTTTGCGCTTTTAAACTTTTTTAAACAGCAGTTTTAGAGTTACAATCTAATTTTGGTAAATTCTTGAAAACAGGGAAACCCTGGTGAGGCAGGTTTGAAAGGAGAGCCCGGACCGAAGGGAGAAGGCGGAGCAATCGGAGCTCGTGGTTTGCCTGGGGCCGCAGGCGCACCTGGTAAACGAGGAAAGCCCGGTCCAAGAGGTCCAAATGGTCCAGCAGGCCCCCCCGGAGAAAGAGGACCTGCTGGCGGTAGAGGTTTACCTGGACAGGATGGTGCGCCAGGGCCTAAAGGTCAGGCTGGAGATAGAGGTCCTACAGGACCAAACGGACCCAAGGGAGCATCTGGTGAAGCTGGAAGACCTGGTCCTACTGGATTGCAAGTAAGTGCTACATTGAATTCGAATGACGGGTTTTTGGGGTGTGGATTTTATATTAGTATTATAAATTCTAATTTAGGGATTGCGCGGACCTGTTGGACGACCAGGATTGCCTGGCAAAGCTGGCTCACCCGGTGAGCGTGGATTACCTGGTCAGGATGGAAAACCTGGAGATCAGGGATTAATGGGACCACCTGGACTGCCTGGACCAATGGGACCTGCGGGTGACAAGGGAATATCGGTTAGCAAACACACACGACATTTATGATTTTCTAAGCCTATAGATTTATTTATAATTAACTACGCACCCAATTGTACCCATTTACAGGGAGAACCTGGAAAAGATGGAGAGCCTGGTGCGATGGGTCCAACCGGTCCACGGGGAGATCCTGGAAAAGATGGAGGGATGGGAATGCAAGGTCCACCTGGTTTGCCTGGTCCTGATGGTGGTCGTGGTCCTCCAGGGCCTCCTGGACCTAGAGGATTCCAGGTTAGCGTTTAGACAAGTGTAACATATTTCACAGGGAATTTTATTTATTGTATTACTAAGTCCTATTGGTAATTGGTATTATAGGGTTTGCCTGGAACACCTGGTAACGCTGGAACCCCTGGTAAAGATGGAGAAACTGGCTTACAGGGTGCGCAAGGTCCACCCGGCTCAACTGGTAGCAGAGGTGAAAGAGGATTCCCTGGAGAAAGAGGTCCATCTGGTCCACCTGGAGCTCCAGGAAATCGCGGAGAACCCGGAATGATGGGAGCTGACGGACCAACTGTATGATAATGAAAAACTTACATTATCACAAGGAATTATAATGTTGCAATATGCATATATAAAGTTTCATCCTTTGGTTTCCATATAGGGTCCTCCAGGTCCAAAGGGAGACAAAGGACATGCCGGTCCTCCTGGTTTATTGGTACATTTCTGAAAAATTTCTGAAATCCACATTTGTAATAATTAGTGACGTGCGACAATTATTTACACTTCCATTCTACTTTTTTACTTGTAGGGTTTGCCTGGAAATAGAGGTCAAGCTGGTCTTCCTGGAGAAAAGGGAGAAAGAGGATCACCTGGTTTGTTGGGTCCGGCTGGACCACCCGGTAGACAAGGAGAACAAGGTCCATTGGGTCCAATTGGTCCCGTTGGTCCTCCTGGTGAACCTGCTGATCGTGGAGATCCTGGACCGCCTGGTCCATCCGGTATGACTCTTTCATGTTCAGTGTATTTCTTGCAACGAGTAATTTTTCCTTACATTATTCTTCAAAATTGTTGAAAATGATCCCGTGTCATGGAGAATATGTCGCTAACCCCTTCAGAAAAAGGGAGTATTGTAGCTAAGGTTCATTTCAATGAGTTACATAACTTTATAGGCGAACCTGGTGGTGTTGGTGCACCTGGTGAGCGAGGACAAGGCGGACCCCCTGGATTACAAGGATTCCCTGGACCGCAAGGTGCTGGAGGTGCTACCGGTTCTAAAGGAGAAAGAGGTCTTCCAGGTCCGAAGGGAGAACAGGGTGTAACTGGAAACATCGGAAAACCTGGAGAACAAGGTAAAAAATATGACTTCAAGAATTATCCAAAACAATACACCCTTCCCTACGACTTTAATTTTTTTAAATCATCCCAAGTGCAAAATTTGAGCAAAATCCCATAGTTATGCACATCACTCACATGTCCATAATTTCATATTCATACTTTGCATGAAAGTGTTCGCACTAATAAACCTTGTGCGATCCATTAATTATAACTTTCTGTGTGATCTAGTTGAAGAGAGTAACCCGGGGTATGAACCCAAATTGGATATTATTTAAGTGGACTTTAGCCATACAAACGTATAATTCACTTCTGTCACAAAAGTTCTTTTGTTAGCCGCCCTGCCATGACTTGTTGCATCCTGTGGTAAATGCAGAGACATGTGTTGAGCCATATTCATTCCCGAATATGGAATGCAGGACAGTACTAAAGTTAAGCTGGAAACCTCAATTGTAAAATTGGGAGAGGAGATTCCCCAGTCACAAAGTCTTCAAAAGTCGACTTGTAGCAAGTATGATAAGTAGAGTAGGTGTAGGGATGCTGATACGAATTTGAAAAGGATATTTTCTCTAGCATGATTGCTTATTACCTTAGGCTTACCTGGATTGCCTGGTTTGAACGGTGCCAAGGGTGCTCGTGGAGAACCAGGTCAGCGAGGTGAACATGGACCTCAAGGACCCCCTGGACGACCAGGAAATGCTGGACCCCCTGTAATATAAACTTTCCTTGTCATCTTAAGGGGAAAATTATAGGAACTTACTATATGCTATATGCTTTCTTACTTAAAGGGAATGATGGGATCACAAGGGCCTCCTGGTCCAATGGGTATGCCTGGTATTAAGGGACAGGCTGGAGACAACGGAAGAACTGGAAACGCTGGACCTCAAGGACCTCCTGGTCCACCTGGACCGGAAGGACCGAAGGGAGAGGGTGGAGCTGAAGGACCTGCTGGTGCCGTCGGAAAGCCTGGTAATATGCACGAGTAAAATATAGCGACTAATTATGACCACGTCTGTGTGTTACAGAGTTGTTAAAAGATTCCGCTTATATCATATAACCAGGTTCCACTGGTCCCGCCGGAGATCGTGGTTTGCCTGGATTATCTGGTCCAACTGGACCACCTGGTGCAAGAGGTCCACGAGGAGCACAAGTAATGTGACTTCTAAAATATATTCATAATCCGAATATGTGTGTCCACTATTTTCCATTAACCTTTGTCCTTAGGGAGAACCTGGCCCACAAGGAAAACAAGGAGCAGAAGGAAATCGTGGAGAACCTGGTATGATGGGTGCCCCTGGACCACCGGGTAATACAGGAGAATCTGGACCGGAAGGAGCTCAAGGCAAGGTGGGTCCTCCTGGCTTGTCAGGAAGACCTGGCGACAAAGGACCCCCTGGACCAGCAGGAATGATGGGCTTGCCTGGTGCTCAAGGATTACCCGTACGTATTTAATTCATTTTTTTAATAGACTTTAGTTGATTTTAATTCTTTTTAAAAGACTGCAATAATGTGTAGCAATCGTTTTGTTGCAAGAACCAATCGAAATCTAAAACTTGTTATCGTATTCCCTCTGCCGCTTGTGTACAGCACTTTTCTCGAATACCAGCGTTTCAAGAGCACAAATTAAGCTTAACTAGGGATTCATAGCCTACTAATTGCACAGTACACTACACTTCCAACAAATCTCTTTTCAGCCTTTTTCTATACCCCGTTTTCTTCAATTATATAGTCAAAACTATCTGGCGTTTGTACCTCCTTCCTGCAAAACATTGCGCAAAACATTTTAAATAATTATTTTCGCCTCTTGCAGGGACCCCCAGGTAACGTTGGACCGCCGGGACCGACTGGCGAGAGAGGATCAAAGGGTGAAACTGGACCACAGGGAGTTGAAGGACAGCAAGTACGACGGAGCAGGGCTCTATCCTATATTTTTATTAGTATCATGGGAATTAATGGACTATAGCAATGAATGCAATATTAACTTGTAGGGAGCAAGAGGAAAGCCTGGACCTCCAGGTCCACAAGGAGACAAGGGCGAAAAGGGTGGCGCTGGTGCCAAGGGTGCTAAGGGACATAGAGGTCTTATTGGTTTGCAAGGTCTTCCAGGTCCTCAGGGTAATTCTGGAGAAAGAGGTCAAATTGGACCAGCAGGACCACCCGGAAAGCCTGGAGACGCTGGACCAAAAGGTACGTAGTATAATTTTCAACAATCCATACTAAAGATATAATAATGATCATTTTAGATCGTCATGCATTAATTCTTATCATTCCAAACAGGTCCATCTGGACGTGATGGATCCATGGGTCCACCTGGACCAATTGGACCTGTTGGTCCTAGAGGACCCTCCGGAGAATCTGGAAAACTTGGTCTTCCTGGTCCGGCTGGTCCACCCGGTCCTCCTGGACCACCTGGAGAGTCATTGGGCTATGATGCAGCTGCTCTTGCTGCCCTTCTTGGTCAAGGGCAAGCCAAGGTATGTCCAAAAAGTTTTCAAATAGGAACATTTGGGATAAGATTTTTTATTTACCTGTGTGATAAGCATGAAGTGATGAGCATAAAATGATAAAATCACTCAGGGACCAGATCCATTAGCTGGGGATGAACCATACAAAATCCTCGGCAAGGAAATCAACGACGAGGAACGAAGAAAGCTCGTGTTGACTGCATACGAGCAGTTGAAAACGACATTTGAAAAGTTCAAGAAGCCAGCTGGCGATAAGAAGTCGCCGGCCAAGACATGCAAGGACTTGGCCATTGCTCATCCTGAACTCCAATCAGGTACTACTCGATACAATAAATAATATCCCTGTCCCTGCTGACGATTTCACTCATGTGTCATTACACTTGATCGTGTGTACCTCTGTTTGTAGGCGAATACTGGATTGATCCTAATGCTGGAGATGAACGTGATGCTATTCTCGTCTACTGTCGCATGGAAGACAAGGCTACCTGTATTTATGCCAAACCCAACGCTTCCCTTGAATTAAGCCCAGAAGTCCAAATTGCTGGCGATTACTGGTTCTCCGATTTAGACGGTGGCTTCCAGGTAACAATAGAGCCGCAACTAACTTGCTTGAATACGCCGCTAATACGCGTTACAGGATTGTAATTAAATTTTTCACAACTCTTTTACAGTTTACATACAAGACGGACAACACTCAAGTGACGTTCCTCCAAATGCTGTCTTCAAATGCAGAGCAAAATATCACTTACCACTGCTTCAACTCTGCAGCGCACTACGACACTCAAAAGCGAAGCTATCGTAGTGCTTTGAAATTAATGGCTTGGAATGACCTCGAGTTGACAGCAAGAGGAACAAAGAGGACAAGATACAACGTTGTCGAGGACGAATGTCGGGTAAATTTTGCCATCATCATACTAATACCACCATACTTATTACTACTATTTTTCCACCTCAGACATTCATTCATTATGAGCTACATATTGCAATTAACGACAAACGACTTAATTTTGTTTGTTTTTTCCAGTGGAAAAAGTCGGAGTGGGCGAAGACCGTTATCCAGTATAATACGGACAAAGCAGTGCGTTTACCAATCGTTGACATTGCAGTTAGGGATATCGGAGAAAAGGATCAAAAGTTCCGAATAGAAATAGGCCAAGTGTGCTTTACTTAGCGTACCACGTATTGAATTTTTTTTAGACCAGTCTGACGATATTTAAGTATACGAGTTTTTTTCTCATTTGTATTTTACACTTTCAAATATTTCTACTTATTCCGTAGAAAATATTCCGTATAAGTTTTAGCTGTTTGTTTTTTTTTTGTACCAAAGCCAGAAGAAAGCTCTTCTTTTGTGTAGTGTTAAGGTATGGCTCAGTTTAAGAGTGCGTATGTTGTAGTAGATTTACAAATATTATTTGTACCAATTTTCACCGATATATTACTTACGGATATTGACTACCTATATACGTATATTATAATCTTTAATAATTTATTTGAGAATTTGACTTCTTCAAAATATGCCTAGTTTAAAAACTTTGTGTGATCGTCGTGCCATATAGATCATAGTGCCAACGGTAGGCTAGTTTCACCTTCTTTTGACAACCCTTTGTTTTAGGTACTTATATATATATAATAATAATGATCATAATAGATAATATAGACTGTGTACAAAACATTAAAGGAACCAACCACTGCCAATCAATTTCTTCAATGGGGATGATGACAAGCAATGACCGGCTTATCAATTCTTACATTCATTTTTATCACTGCCAACACAACACCTCCACTTTATTCAATAGAGACAATAATAAGAGGAGCGGCTAATTAATAATGCACCTCTTTTTGAGTAATGTATGTATATTTATGTCTATGTTAGTTAGTGTGAATACTAGAATTTACATGGAAGATGACTAACAATAAATAATGTTTATTTCTTGTTTTTACGCTGTCAACCTTCCAACGTTTCTTATTGATATGAATGACGGAATAATTGATGATTGATGGTGGGTAAAATCGGGTGGTAGTAGTGCACTTGGAACGGCGAGGAATGAATTTCAATCATAATAGAATATAATATAATATATATATATAAAGACGAAAACACAACGGTGGCCATTTATTTAATAATCTCAACATCAACCATCATTTTTCAATAACGCCCTTATTACTCATACAATACCTATACATACACGATTACATAATTCTTACACAATTAGTTAAGGTAGATTTTGCAACAGTGATGATGTACATGCAGGCTTTATATCCTTCAAAATTACTACTCATCTCTCTACGACGCAGTTCTAAGAACGTTTAAGCACATTTTTTTATTCTCTCTCTCGAAAAATGCCACTCGCATTTTCTAAATAACAACGCTTCGACTGTACCGTACGCTAACAAAGTTGAAAAACGTTAACAAAGTTGAAAAGTAGCGAACTTTGAATGTGATTTAGCAGTAGCATTGGTATTATTATTATTATTATTGACACAAAAGTTGATGAAACTTTAATTCTCTAAACAAAAAATTATCAATTATTATTATCAATTATATTCCAATAAATCAAGTTCCCTACTTTTCTTTTATAAAAACCTAGTCCGCTACTATTTTTATATACATATATGTTCATCAGGATAAGGATATAATACACAATTACTGTAAGGATATTTTTTTTTATCAATGCAGAAATTTATTTAACATTTTGGCAAGATGAATACACGTTTGCAAAAAACAAAACACTAAAAAAACAACACAAAATTAAAATGATGAAATTAAAAAGTGCATATTATATACAAAATTCGAAGCAATATTTATGGTGTGGAAACAAAAAATTAGAGCTATATATGGCAAAACTTTTTTTTAAGTACATTAATACATGTTACATACAGATTCATGACAATTTTTAGAAACTTTTTATCTCCTCTTCTACAAAACGAATAATGAATACGTATATTTTGTTGTTGTTGATGATGATAATGACCTATTCTACGATCTAATTGTACATCGCATACCTTAACTCTATCTACTTTTATGACTTTTTGTATGTTTTTAATTCGAAATTTAAACATGCCATTTTAGTTAGCTGTATAATATAATGATGATGATGATGCCATACAAGATATATTGCACATGATGAAGCAGGTTTTACATAAACAAAACTTTTTTGATTTTTAAATATTCTTACAACTCGGGGATGGGGCTAAGGTTTCTTTTATAAAAACAAACATAGTTAGTAATAAAAATTAAAACTGGCAAGGCGACCGAGTAACAACATGTTGTATAAAATCCGCATCAAGTTTTTGCTGATGCATAAAACATATTGGAGTTGCTCTGGCCAACCCATCGGGTACAATATTATGGTTATGGGGGTTTTATTATGTTATTAAATTCTTAAAATTTAAATTTCAAATTAAACTCCTCTCCACCGTCGTTGACATCTCTTCTTGTTGATACGCTACATATATGAAAATCTAAAACTGTCCATGGAATTTTTCGTTACCAAGTTTGTAAAATACTGTGTAGCAGCAGGAGCCAGACGTGGGAAGGACCATCCACCACCACCACTACCACCACCGATCGAAATACTGATGCTGCTGCTGCTGCTTTGTCCGGACGTAAAAGTGTGGAAATCCCGATGATGACGACGGTTGTTGTTACTATAATATTGCAAATGATGGATGTAAATCTGGTAAAAGTAGGAATCGTTAAAGTTATCTTTGTAGAAGATTTAATAGCATTAGCAGTGAAATCTGGAGAAATCCTCGGAGTTTCTTCGGAGCCGTCTTGTCATTTGCAAGTGTGAATGTCGGTGCGTGTTATGCACGGCTTGCACTTGACGTAGCAGCACCAGATAAATTTACATTGGCAACGTTCCACCTTCTTCACAACCTGAAAAATATGCATCAAACAAATTTGAGAATTATGAGAAATTTCCAGTGTTGCACACCGTACACATTACTACTGCTGTATCTAGGTATAATCCTGAATAATAATACTTAGATCCTCTTTATTTAAATTAAGTTAAGAGACGTGGAAAGGAGAGGAGGAAAGTGGTTGAGCATTTTTTTAAGCTCCGACAAATTCCAGCCAGGAGGGCAGAATGCAATGTATATACCTGAAACTCTAAATAATATTATGCAGACAAGGTTTTTTTCGGAACTTGTAGTGATATCTGTAGTTGACTCCTGCACCACATACTTTACTCTCAGAGGAACTCTGTCTGAAATAATGTGTGTTGTGTGCTCGCTCATTACATACCATGCGTTTTTTCAGTTGTCAATCAAATATATAGAGATTTAGGCCTATTTGTGTTTGTGTGTGAAGTCTACATAGCATATAGCAGAGTTTACCACCACCACCAGATCACCACACAACTTGCCAACTGATATTATTCTCGCTTCAAATTGTCTGTCAGCGTGTCTTCCTTCACACACTATTTTCGAACCTCACTCACAATCACTGCCTTTCCCCTCTCGATTCGATTTGTTAAAGATTTGAAACGTTTTTTTGGCTGGCTTGGTTAAATAAAAATTCCTTCCTTTTACAACAACGACCACCACCGGAAATCATTCACTTTGGCTTGATACAGTAGATTACAGTCAACAGTTTGAGTTGGGGGAGCGAGGAGCAACATACATGATGCGATGTAACAAAAAAATTACCTTTGTATTGAATCCTCTCCCACAGCATAGTATACTGCAACGATCTGGCCCATCCGACGTTTTGTTACAAACTCTGCCAGAAGTTCCCAGTATTCCCTTTTCCTGATCGGTTTCGCAGTAATCTGGAGATTTCCGAATATGTACAAGTTCTTGTTTTCCAACGGGAAACTTCCTTCCACTTTTTCTTCGCAGGCGTTTCTGCTGCTTGACAGGAACCTAGAGGAACATGGCACAACCACACCAAAAAAAAGTTTGTATATTTTCCATGACCTCACCACCAGAAGAGTTGGGAATTGTTCCAATATAAATGATTTGTAAAAAAAAAGAAGGAATGCGCAAAGTAATGGAACACTACTGACCTGCACTGACTTTTGGTACTTCTTCTTTAGATAGTCTCCCACCTGTGAGAAGGTTGGAACGTTTTTCCAACACGTTTTCAGTTCACAAGAACCTGAAACCCCGTGACATCGACACTGCATTCTCATAAGATGCGAAACAGCCTAGAGCAATGAAAGATTACAAAAGTATTTTCCACAGAATTCTCCTGCTTCTACTTCTTCAGATGTAAAATTTAGTGTAGTAAATAAAGTGATGTCGTACCTGCCGTCCAGCTTCGTTGTTATGTAGGTTCATTAAACTTCTCACGTTCTTTGACTCCCATGATTTGGATCTCTCCGGAGCATCCACAAACTTTCTTGAAAACTGAACACCAAACTTCAGGTTGTCGCTAGAAACCCCAAACAAGAGTAACGGCGTTGGAAATATAACTTTATAACTTTGGAAATAAAATATAACTTTGAATGCGTTTTCGATGGAGGGATTATTTAGCCCACTAACGGATCACATCACATCTTCTTGTGAAAATTATGATTATTAGCTCGCTGCGAAGCAAGGACGAGCTTATGATCTTGCCATGTCCGTCTGTCTGTCTGTCCGTCCGTAAAGCTTATTTTTTGAAAACACTTGAAAGATTTTGTTATTGAACATTTGGGTTGGGTTGGTCTGTAAAGTCCATAGGGTATGGGGTGTTGCGCATGGATGGTTGGTGAGGCTCATAGGAATGACTGTGTACCCTGCCGGGATAGGTGATGACCAGATTGAATCGTTCTAGGGTCGCTCATACGCCCAGTATGGGCAGTTGGAATTTTAGGACATTTTCCCCTACGAGTTAGAACACTTTTGACACGTAAAAATGTCGAATTTGAAAGATTTTAAGTTCTACTCGGCCCAAATTTTTACTTAGAACACTTTGGGCATGTATTTTTGGTGTTCTACCGACGGATTGGGGCACTGTTCTACAGGTTGATTGAGGGCGTTCTACAGGTTTATTTGGGGTGTTCTACAGGTTTATTTGGGGTGTTCTACAGGTTTATTTGGGGTGTTCGACAGATTGATTTGGCTTGTTCTACAAGTTGATTTTGGGTGTTCTGTTGTTGCAAGAATGTCCGATCGGGATTACTAATATTGTTCTACCGGGTTGGCGTGTGTTCGATTGTTAGGGTTGAGGTACATTTGTTTGGTTAAGATCATAAGCTCGAATCATTAAGATTAGCCAGCGAGGTAGATTGTCCCGCTTGGTGGACTTGTTGTGCTTGTGATTACCTGCAACCTCCCCATTTCCAACCCTCTGGGGTAGTTCGTCCTTGCTTGCTGAGATCACAGGAGCACTCGTTCAACGCTCCAGAACTACATGCTTGTGTTATCGCGTGGACGACACCAGCGCTGGTGACTGCATATATGAAAGCTGTTTCTCGGCTCCCTAAAACAACAAAGACAACACACTCCATATCAAAAACAGTGCCTACATCATCATTTATCTTCATTTTCATGTAGCCATGTAATAATTTGAACTTTTTGTACAATCCATTCATAATAATAATCCACAAATTCACAGAACCCAATTTTGCATACGCCAAATATTTACGTATATATGTACGCTCTCCATATTATTCAAAATTAGCAAATCCCTCTACCCACCACCCATGTTAACGTTGAAGACATTCTAAAAAGCCAAACGATGTCGCATTTAGCATGTCACCCTCTTCTCATGAGATAAAAACAGTGTAGCGAGCGAGTCCCGTCCGTCCCTCATCACAAAATATACAACGCACAACAATATTTTCTCATATTTTGCAAAATGTGAAAACCTATGGCTCACCCTCAAGATTTCTCTGTAATTTTTCAGCATTTTAGGTCGACTTGCGCTTAGGCTGACACCTCTCTAATCGCACAATATGTCATTCCTAATCGTGCCCACTTAGAATTGCCAGAAAACGAACAATATTTTACAATTAACACTAATTCTCTCTCTCTCTCTCTCTCCACTCTCTCCCAAAAGGAGCTTGTCCATAGGAAAACGGGGATGTGATAGTGCAAAAAAATGCAAAGCGTTTAGAGATTGCATTATTGTTATATTGTTTCCCACTTAGCACCTGTTCAACGTCATGCTCGACCAGATAAGCTGATAATTCATGAAGGATTTATGAGTAACCTGAAGCTTTTGACATTATCCAAAATAACGCTGTTCGCTCGCTGTTTGGTTGGCGGTGCTGGCTGCCTGGCCCATTTGCATGCATTTCCACTAGCAAAATACAAAAGATTTATGCCTTCGTCGTAGCTCTTTTCTTCATAACAACAACACCACGAGGAGTACAAAACTAGAAACGCTTTTCGTTCCCCAATTACTAATATGGCCAGAAATAGTTATACATCATTAGTGCCAGCACAAGTTGTAAATTCTCCCCTTGGAACAAACTAGCAGACTATAAACGTCCGCGTTTAAGCACCAATAAAGCATGTATTGGCACATTTGATCTTGTTACATTTCCATATCAGGAGTGAAATCCAGTTCAAAGCATCTCATTGTTGACATCTAAAGCACAAGTGTAACTCGGATTATGTCGTTTTAACCCCTTTATATGGATTGCTGCGTACCTACTCATCGTCGGAGGAGGAGGGAGGAGAGGGTACATAAAACTTTATGAAATACGAATACGAAAATGGACCAGTCAGTCACCACCTCACCACCACCAGCCAGCCAGTCAGTATATCCGTAATGAGTGCACACAGAAGAACTGATACCAATAATTGTGAAGTATGAGCAACATCCAGCTGCTTCTGCTGAATAGCCTAATGTTCCCTTTTCACATAATTTCTCTATTGTTTCTCATAATAATATATTATAGCATTGCTTATTATTTCACTTCCAGGCATTGATGTAATGTGGGGGGATGCGGACGGATGGATGGATACGATACGATATCCCTAAATATTTTTTCCCTTCCAGCGCTCCTGCCTGCGTGCCTTCTCCAAGTAAATTCATCCACAATGTGCTCCTTTCATTATTCCATCATTAAATCAGAAAAACCTTAATTACACAAGCCGACACACGAAAAATTTATTTGAAATGCCGAAGGGCACACCTGCTCCCACTGTAGCTCGTACGTACCAACGTACAGCATGTGAGAAAGTGGGAAATGTACCAGAAGGGATTATAATACACAAGAAGGAAACGATACATATAAGCTAAGGAATCTGCTGCTGCTAAATACAAAACTGGCTGTAGCTGTAACTGTAACAACCTGAGTGAGATATATATAATGAATACGACCCTTTTTCTTTTTTTCCTGCAACTACTTACGAAAGCATGTGGATTACAGAAAATGAAAAATTTACTATCCCACTACTTCAAGCAATTCATCAGCTATTCATTCTATATTCATTATTTTTGCATCGGTTTTGTCTCATTCCTAAAAAAATGTTCCTTCCCCACTCCCCACCACCCCTTTCAATAATTGTACAACTTGGAAGCTAGGAAATGCTAGAGTTTTCATTTCCTCCAAAACAATGAACAACGAACGACAATGATTCCCCCAGCCAGCCAGCAACGACAAGAGACCAGTCGTCGTCAAGCTGGGTTCGGTCGGGTTCTCCCAGATAGAGCATTATTTGCCAGTGTGATTTTAGTTGAGAGGAGAGTAAACCTAGGAGGAAGAGCAAATACAAGATTTAATAGCACAGGGCATAACAATACGTTGCCCTGGTTTGGTAGCATGCATTTGCTATAGGTCTAAAAAAAGCGTCTGCCTGCCTACCCGTCCCTACACGTTTCATTCCGTTTACCATAAACCTTTCGCAAATAAATGATAGGTAATTCAACAACGGCTGGTGGGGAAGAAAACACTCTAAATTTGCAGATTGAAATGTCTTCTGCACTACAAGAACGAAAGAAAACTCTTGTTTGGCTTGTACTACAACAAGAATCAGCAATACAACATAATAAAAATTACAAGAAGGAAGTAGTGAACAAGAACAACGGACCAAAAGAAAAAAACCTATTTTCCCCCTGTTAGTCAGATTCCTTCAGGGTGACACGGAATATAAGATTCCTGATCTCGGACGTTGTTGTTGGACCTCCTTTTTTCTTTCCAAGAACACACAGCCCCATAAACCAACTCAAACGTCCTATCTTACATATTTCCCAATAGTCTTGGAGAATGTCACTACAAAAACGTACGTACGTACTACGCTACGTGTACACTACTCGTTTTGTCGTGAATAGTTTACGAGCTGGGACTACTGTAAAATCAAGACCCCGGCGTATATCACTGCTGCCGACACGAGAGAAGACCAGGCAGAAGAGCAAGGATGTTATGTTATCAATGCAAAAGTAAAAAAAAAGTAGTCAGTCGGACTTTTTTTTAGATCCGAAAGATCGACACGATGTTATCCTCTGATTTAAACGGGAAAACAAGGGCTTAGGCCTGTCCACTTGTCTGCTCAATCACTAGAATCAGTTACATGACACACACACGAAACATGTTGTCCGTGGCCTCAAAGTTTACTTTTTGTCTTGTAATTCCACTCGGGAAATGCTCAAACGTGTTTTCGTTTTTTTTGTATGTGAAATGAAATCAAATAAATATAAACTGCTGCAGAAAATATGTGATTCTATATAGACAATTTTTCCAGCAGCAGTGAAGTGAGTGAGGTTTTGAGGATCCTTATTTTGTTCCATTGTTGATATATTCCCGTCCAGGATTTGAGCATTTCCCCCGAGGAAACAAAAAGACAGGAGGGAGTGACGAGGGAGGATTCCGGATTTACGGAAATGGTTCAGTTGCATATTAAAATTCCTGGTATTCATATTACCGACCGACCGGCTAGACTGTGTGAAGATTCACTGGGCGAAATTCAATTGTCGTCGTTGTCGTCGTCGCTCCCAGAATATTATTGCCATGTGTGGAACATATTGATGCTGCTTTGGATTCCGGACTGTTTATATTAGCCTGATTTGTCATTTTTGTGTGATTTCAACATGTACATTCTAAACCACCAGCAGCAGAATATGTAACAGAAGCGATTTGTGCAACAAGGGCTTATATCCAAATAAGGAGTTGGTTCAATGACATAATGGAAAACTCCAAAATAAGACGCCTTGCATAGGCAGGCATCCCCACATTCCTAATATAACCACATGCACTGTAGGGGACCTTGGTTGGAATCTGGAGATAGAGGTGAGATATTTACAGAGAGTTAGAAAGGGTTGAGTAGTTACCATTTCTAAAGGTTATCTGGTTTTAATTAAATTCAATTCATTGGCATATTTATAATAAAACAAAAAAATACTATAAAACAGTTTGCTTGTCGATCTTTTGCAGCACAAGCGCTCCCGATATGATGTGATTGTAATAATAATCACACGTGGAGATCATGGTTTTGTTTGTTTACTCCTGCCAGTTGCATTTGCTCACCCCTGATATGCCTCCACATGGAGTAAATTGTAGTCAGAGGAGACACTTGAAATCCAATATATATGCACATACATTGCACACATGTGAAATATGAAGTTTTTACTAGAAAAGTTCAATATTTTGAGACTGGAATGCGTCAACAAACGTGTGCATTCCGCATTCCAAAGGAACCCAGATTGACTGTTTACCCCTCCTCAATCTTGTGACTGATCGTCTTTTGATCTCTTCAGAAAAAAGGAATTTTTTTCTTGCCAGTCTCACTCAAGTTGCGCGGCTGGTTGATTTTATTGTGCTGCTGCTGCTCAGTTCCATTGAATGGAACTTCAAATGCAGGACAGATTTTTTATTTTTATGTTTTGGTTTAATACAAAACCACTGATTCGGTTCGGACAGACAAGCATGAATTTGTATCAAAAAGTTATGAGTAGTACGGGTCTACTACTACTTTGCATTTTGGCATGTTCTCAATAACAATAAAATGGAAAATACTTTTACTTATTTCCATTTGGAAATAACAACGGGATTTGGGGAGAGTGGATTGTGCAACAAATTCAATATATCTTATTGTAACTAGCTTCCACACTCTCTGGAGAAACAAGTTACTCCGGATTCACAAAGTATTGGAATGTTCTTCGTTCTCCAGTATTACTTTATTCCGTCCGGAGCATATACTAAGTATAGTACATTATATACGCTCTGACAACGCATCCATCTCAGCATCACCTATGCGTGAAATACTATGAATCATATTTTTCCCACAACACCAACTCCACCACCACCATCACTCCACATTTTATACAATGATCATCAACTTTATTGGAAAATCCTGAGAAATCGTTTTCTTCCACGAAATAAACTCTTAATATTTTTTGGAAACAAGAAACACTTCACATCATGGTGGAATGAGTCCAAATATAAAAGAAAACAGGCAACAAAAAACTTTTTTTTCCCGATAGAAAAAGAATAATTTAAAGTATGTTCCTAGACTTCAAAAAAAGTGGACATCCATCCATCTACCCGTCCCAGGCGGAGTATTCACCAGTCAGTCACTTCAGGAAAGTCCCTCTTTTTCAAACCGTCGGTCCACAAATTTATTTATTATTATTATTTTTTCTTCCTTTTGTGGCCAAACTTGTCGTTTCTGCAAGATTCAACTATTTTGACCATTTATTTTTCTCTCCCTCTTCATATCCGAACGAACAGCCAACTCAACCGTTGCATATACAAAGGAATGAAAGCTAATCGTAAGAAATGAAAAGAGGATAATGATGATTCATTCATTATTATTATTATTATTACTACTACTTTTCCTCTCTATCTTTATTAGAATCCATTGAACTGCACTACGTACTGTTTATGCTCGACTCCAATGCACAGCTAAAACTCCATGCTTAAAGCTCAAACAACGAACGACCGAGTGTAATAATATGCCACCCTCTGCCACATCCAAGTTTTTAGTATTTCATTTTGTGGCAGATTTTGGGCCAACATTATTGTGCTCCTCGTGGTTACATCCGGAATCTCCGAGTGCCAATATCCCCTTCAAATTTCCTGATCGGAAATCCCATTTCTGACAAATGCACCCATTAATCATGACCAAAGGGTTGGGAATTTGGGAAGGGAGGGAGAAGAGATCGTGCCGCTCCTGCAAAATCTTCTTAATATTCACACAGATTATAATGGAAGCACAATTTTGAGCGTCAGACTCCAGCCCAATGGTCCATTTAGTAATGATGCATGCGAGGAAACGGGATTATTGACAGAGTTATTCCACAGGGATTTTGTTGGTGGAGTTGGAAAATAGAAAAACAACAAAACAAGGGGCACATGGATGGGAGGGAGTGAGATTTTTGCCAACAACTTTCACAAGTTTCACACAAGATTCAACGACTGGCTATATAGCCATGTTGCTTGCTCAAAATGTGCTCCGAAAGTGGATAATGTAGTGTCATTTAAAGTGTGATCAATGACATGGAAAAACAATAGTACAAACTCCTAGTGATTATACACACACACACACACACACACACTTTGTGCTAAACTCTAATATAAATTCCTCCTTTCGCGTTCCACTACGTGACTGAAGGGAAGTGGTTCCGCAAGCATCCAGAAAGAGCCCCATTTGTTTTCCTTTCTAGGTCGTCGGGGGGAACCAACATTTTCAGAGGAAATTGTCTACCTACTTTGCTAAATCGCTTCCTTCCTTAATGAGTACACAGTGCTAAAGAATTCGTATATTTCATGAGGAGAAAAACCACCACCACCACCATTCCATTCCACGAGCCATCTCTTTCCAGCTTCTTAATTCGCAAGACAGACATTTTGGGGTAAATGGGGCAATGCGAGTTTGATGAAATCAAACCAGAAGAATTCTGGTATCCCTATAGCTTTTGGAATGGATATATATATATAATACCTGCCTATTGTACCTGGTCACAGTCGAGAAGAGTAGCAGTGTTTTTAAGGTTAAACGAAAACATTTTTGGAAGACCAAGAAGAAAACACGAAGCTCGTGGTATTTCTTCAGCTAAGGAGGGCATGGAACTCCCAAGGAAGACGGAAAGAGACGGAATGCTCATCTAGCCACAGGACGAGACCACAAGCGTTAAAAGTGAGAAAGTGCACAAGAAAGTATTCCATTTGACCCTTTTTACTAGATAATTGCCATACCATCGTGCATTAACTCAGCAGTCCCACTCATTTATCTTGACGCCCAGCATGATTAGGTTTAATCAAAAGAGCAATAACTCAAAGTTTAGCCAGCTAACAAAGTGTGTCTTGTGAGAGCAGAGTTTTTCCCATTTTCTCCCTTCTTGCCGGGCAACCACCACCACCACACCACCACCTCGCCGCTGACAATGAGCACGGTTGTGGGATTCCCAGTGTTTTAAAAGCGACTGACAACAGTCTGCCAAGGAAGGAAGGAAGACAACTGTGCCGAGCCTAGGTTTTTCCTAAAATGGAAACAAGTCTTGCAAGTGACGTATAACGTCCGTCCGATGATTGAGCAAAATGGAAGAATAATCAAGATTATTCAGGGAAAAAGAGAGTGAGTGAGTGAGCGGAAAAGGAGAGGACACTGTGAGTAATCTAATGGTCATGAATTATGGTTGGATTTTTTCCCCTCATCTCATATATATATATACAAAGTGGTTATCAATGATAGAGTGCGACTGAAGTGCCAAGGTAACTTTCCGTTGTCATCAACACATGGTGTCTCTCCCTCGCTAACTTTTACACTTACGCTAAAATAGGTACACGGAGTTTGGAGCACGTCTAGCGTATCACTTACAACATTCCTCGGGGCACTGGATGAGCACACATCCATGGCAAAAAAAGTTTTAGTGCAAATTGTGCGAGTCGGAGTCGTTGGAAGACGACGACCAGGGTGGTGGAACTTATTGTCACCCTGCAGAGCTCCCAAACGCCAGGCAACTTTCATTTATGTGGAAAGTTAGAGTTACTAAATATGACTCGGAGTCAAAGAGGCTCAAGCTGGTAACAGTTTTATGTCGACTATTACCGTAAATCCAATATACTCCTCGGCTACACCAACTTTGATGAGGCCACAGAGAGGAGGATAATACGCGAGAAAGGTGGACGGCGGACCATAATCGTATAATAATATTCATGTTCAAGTATGTCCGTCATGCATGGAGGGAAGAAATGCTTCAAAAATCTGTTGAGCCCACACAACACCAACCAGCAGACGCACCAAACGCCAACCAAAAGATTCTCGCATTCTCGCTGTTGAAGGCAACGCGTTGGTTTGGGCTCTTTTTCATCTGCACAGAGAGAGAGAGAGAGAGAGAGAGAGAGAGAGAGAGAGGGAGAGAGACAAAATCAGATATATAAAATGTTGGGCGACTTGTGTGCACATTCAGTGGTGCTGGGTATGCTCCACCTGCCTCCGGCTCTTTGATATAAATGTAATGGAACATTTTATTATGACTCTTCCTTCCTGATTCAATACGAAGTAGTGATTGTCGTCGTCGTCTTCGTCGTCGTGGCTATATCAAAGTAAAGTCCTTATATCGTGTTATTTCATGGAGGTAGTGGAGGTAAGTATATACATAAGTGTACATTTCCATCCGTCGAGAGTGTAGACATCTCACTGGGGTTTTCTTTTTAGCAAACAATAATTTTTTACTGTGTGTTGCACACTTATTGTAAATGAAGATTGTCTCCGAGGAGGAGCAGGAAGGAGAGCCTCCTTGCCACACACTCTTCCGTCGTTGTCGTACAGCCGTAATTCGCAGATGTTGCCATCGCCAGTCTTCTTGTCTCTCGCAGCTTTCGCCCTGGCCGTGAGATGAGAAGCTCATCATATCATTCTCTATATTAAATCTCGCACTCTCTCTCTCTCTCTGGACTGAAGATAAATAATAGTAACAATAGGGTGGGATATGGGATGATATGAAACGGGCAGGGATTATTATTTGCCGAGTGAGAGCTCTCTCACAGCTTATTCCATGAAGAAGGGGTAAGAAGAATCCCAAAATGGCATAATATCGAAAAACCCTGTTGTGGATGTAACGTAACGGAGGTTGGTTTTCGTCCACGTGGACATACAATTATAACCATTTGTGGCCCCCTTTAATTGATTGGTATAGAGAAACTGATCTCATCATCATCGTCGTCGTCGTCGTGGTCATTGCTCAAGTGATTTTTTTTATCGGTGAGGGGCCACCCTCGAGGAACATACCTGAAATTAGGTATGTGTTCAATGCTGCTGCTGACGGCCATTGCCCGCCATGATGACGATTATAATTGAAGATTGTGACATGCTGACAGTAAGGATTTTTGCCGAGCCTGCTTCGTCTTTCCTTTGCTCGCCCATTCCGTTCTAGAAGGACATAAGAGATGACTACTGACATATTTCTTTTCAATAAGATTTGGAATGTTAAAATGTCTTTTTCCCTTGATGATTTGTGCCACCATATCGCATTAGAAATGACAGGTAACTATCTCATCTCCCGCAGCGACAACGACAGCGGTCTCAAAAGAATAAGGACATTTGCACAATGTGTATATTACGTGAGTCTAATTCTTTGGGTGGTTGTTACACAGGGTAATGGAGGTGGTGGTGGTGGTGGTAGTGTGTAGTCAGTGTAGTAGTGGTAGTGGTGGTGGGGTATGATCATGATGATGGTAATGCGAATTGGTGTGGGTGGACAGGCCATAATGATGATCATAATGTGGATAGATATAAAACCCACAGGAAACTATGAAACTCCGCGACTCTCTCTCTCTCTCCATGGATTCTGCCTTTAATGTGGGTTTGAAGCTTCCTTCTTTGAAAATGATTACATGACATTTTCTTCATCCTCCGCGGTGGACCTGGTGGAACTATACCTCTCTACATGGTATTATTATTAGATTTTGAGAGCGTGAAAACTGGCAGTATGCATAAAAGCCCCTCATGTATGTATTTTCTTTCCTGCCATTCCCCTCATCATTTTTCGAGTCATCCCTCTGAGTGAGTTAGATTTCACTTTTAAGGTTTTTGCATCGTCCAGCCCTTTTCAAATTATGTGAATTGTTATTTCAAGTGCATATACCACCTATATCAGGCTCCAAGTTTTCCTAAATTGGAGGCACTACTACACACACGTATACATACCACCGTCCTTTTGACGAAATCCCCTTTTATACCATGCATTTACCAAGTTGGCGAAACCCGTCTTATCGTTAGTTAGCGAGTGGATATGTTGTGACGATGCAAACGCAAGCACAATGAAAATATTCATATTATTTCCATTATTACCCGTCATTATTGAAAATTATGGGTGGAAATGGAAAACTGTGAATAAACAATGGACGAGTTGGCAGCAAGAAAGTAAAACAGAGAGAGCAGATTTCCTTATTCCATCCAACCCGTTGCGTATTCAAGAACAACCCCCATTTTATTATTACTATTTACTGTTGTTGATCAACACAAGAGTACAAATTTTGCTGGGCCTTGGCTAAAAATACTATAAACAAAAAAATAAACGATAAAGAATAGGGGAAAAAACGGGTATGAAGCTGCAATTTTCAATGCAGCAGCAGCGGTTCCGCTTGCACAAAATCTTGATTACAGATAGCATCCTCCCTCTACAAATAATAATAACATGAAAGACAGTAGTTGTCTGCGTTTAGCTTTACTCTGGGTTGAGGGTTGCCTGCTAAAACAATACAAAAAATTGGAGAACTCTCTCTCTCTCTCTCTCTCTATTTAATATTGAAATTGAGATACGCAGTGCAATCTGAACTGCATAATGAATATAGAGGAACAACGTTAAATTCAGATACAATCAGGCAATATGTATACTACGACTGGCAGAGAAAAGATGCAATGAAGCAAAAACCTCCAGCCAGAGAGACCATATTATCAAACTTGAGATCATCAGATGCAATGCAATGCCTGCACGAAGAATCATAAAAAATGAGGAGGCTCTCTTTGATCGCAAACCGTAGGCAAACTAAACGCCAAGTCCACTACTACTTTTATCGAATGCAACAACGACGAAACGTTTAATAACACGGCATTTTCCTCCTCGTCCATTGCCACTGTTGTTGGCACACATAAACCGTCGCGTCAGGAATAGAGAAGGGATAGATACAAAGGATGAATATTATTATGCAACTGGATGGCATGCATGCAACTACGCAACATCAACTTGGGTACGACGTTTTGTTGTGGTGAAACGATGATGAGAGCAAAATACTTTACATTTCTACAACTTTGCTAGTCTATCAACACTCTGGCCGCAGTTGAGGAGGAACAATGATGATAAGAGAACTAATTTAGACTCAATGATATCTATTGAAATCAACTCGAGTGCTCCTCTCGAGCTCAAAAGGAATGAACAAGAGGAGAGGAGGAGGGGAAAACATGGGAATGATGGTGATCACCACCATCATCATCATCGTCGTCGTCGTCGTCGTCCTGGTGGCACTTAACTTTGGGCTGCGACACATCTCTCTACGAGAATATTATACAGTGGCTTGATTGTTGATACACTCTTCCAGGCAGGAGGAGACACACAAAAACGGGCACGTTTAAAGTCGCGGACACAGACTCATCACATTCCCACCACCACCACCACCACCGCGCTACCATCATCATCCCAAGTTTTCAACTTGAAACATGCCATTTTCATGTATTTTGTCGTCATTATTGTCATGTCCTTCCTTCTCAGTAGCAACACTGGAAAATGGAGGAGAAATGCCCGGATATAGCGGCGACTCGGGAGTACACAGAGCAGCCACAACAACACACCAAAGAGACTTTTGGTTAAAATGTGTGTGTGTGTAACTGACGATGAGTATGATGTCGGCAGGAGCGGCACAATGATGTTGGATAGAATTCATCCATTGAAAAAAGAATAGTAGAAGAAGAAGAAGAAGAGTGAATGAATGACTAGGGAAATTCTCGTTGCTGCTGCTGTTGATCACTCTCGTTTTATACTACACACAATCTCCTGCTAAATGATACCGGGAATGGGGATGCAATAATGGAAGCGTAAAGTACGAGGACGAAAATTATAATAATGATACGCCGATGATCATAATAATATGGGACGACAGTGCGTGTAGAATGGGAGAGGGTGGAATCGTGCAGAAATGAGCAAATTATTCATGGATTCTGTGGGTGCCGTTGTTGAGGCAAAAAATAAAAATCATGAATCTTGTCAGTACACACAGGCAGGGCTATCTCATTTCATAGGGCTTTACTTTCCCTGATGCTGCCCATGCTGCTGCTCTGAGCAAGAAAACTTTTTTGAGCTCTATCGAACTCACCAAAATCATCCCTCTCTCTCGTTCTGAAGCAAGTGTAGAGAGCCTGGAGATGAGAATAAAGAGCGACATGCAGTTGAAAAAAGTGCACGCATGAACGTGGTGTCTGTGCGTACGATACGCATTACAAAATGGTGTATTCACTCTCACGGGAAAATGAAATTGGGGATTTCACCCAATTCGATTCGCCAGCTGAAAGCAAAATCGATTTAAAATTCATGGTTAATTAAGGGAGATTACGGTTGATCCTTTTCATCTAAAAATGTAAAAAAGGGAGAAAAAAAAAGTTCCATGCATTTTCAAGATGTTGAAGAGAGAGAGAGAGAGAGAGAGAGAGAGAGGAGGGGGGAAATGACTGGAGCAGCTAATGTCGTAGTCGTATATCGTGGCGTGGCGTGGCAGCATATACCACCACGAAGAGATCACCTTCTTGCTCCCAGAGAGATTTATCATGAGGTAACTTCACTGTCACTCAGCGTTTACAGCTTGTTAGAGCAGAGAGCGAGAAGGGAGTCAGTCCTACTGAATGCAAAGGGATGCATGCCATTCTCAAAAAGAACGATGGTGATGGGACAACGGTTTTTATTGTTATATAGGAAATAGGCAAGTTTAACATTATAAATGCATCATGGATATCTGAATGGATGGAGGAATGGAGTCTTTTTATACTTATCACAAGAAGATATTATGGATGGATGGAGTAGTTTACAACTTGTATTTCTTTCCTTTATTTTTTTTACTTTTATCCACGGTGCGGTGGTGAATGATAAAAGTGGATGTTGGATTGGATGTGGACCTCGCGTGGAGTGGAGGAGGTATGGATGTGCCTACTCGACCTCACTGATTCAATCCTATTTTTCAATCAAATCAGAGTTACCATCGAAACCGCTAAGGGATTAAGCCCTTATCAGACCACCATACCATTCCGACTGTGAGTTGTATTAGCATGCACACCCAGAGCGAGAGCGAGGAGGAGAGAATAAGGTGAAATGCTCAAGAAGAGGAGAAAAAATGTCTAACAAATGGAGACACGACGCGACGACGGTGAGTTTCCCTCAGCTCCCATTGTCGGAGTTTTACATTATGTTCAATCTGTTGTACATGTGTTATTATCGAAACTACAGTGAGAAAAAATACGAACATTCTTCTCCTCTGCTACCACCACCACCGCTGTCGAGGACTTTGGGCTTTGGCTCTGTCTCTGGCGTTCAACTCGACGACCTGACATGATATCAAACAGGATCAACCAGGTCCCGTCAGCGACTCTGCTTCAGTGGAGTTGAGCCGTTGCGTTGCGAGCTAAAGCCGAATTGAGAAAGAGAGAGAGAGAGAGGAAGAATTTTTCGGAGGGATAAAATCTCTCTGGCGAATCTTTCACTGGATATGTCTAGTGATGCATGTAACGTCATTAAAAATTCAATCTTGGGAGCTTATCTTCAATGAAAGGATGCATGTTTACTTATTCATATCCATTAACCATCATCGTTCCAAAAACTTTGAGGCAAAAGATCAGGACAAACCACCCAGAGACCTCCTGTCAACACTGGGAATACAATATTATTATGAAGGTCTGCAGCAACAGCAGCAGCATGCACCAGTTCCACACATTGCAATGCATCTCTTCTGCAGATTGATGGTGGTGGTACTGGGTGGGTGGTGGGTGCTCTACTCTACAGCAACGCAATTATTTAGCCTCTCCAGCACCTACGACAATTCTGCCCCCAGAGAGCTCTCAATTTCTCTTCTCCAATTTAAAACCAACAAAGTTTTAAGAAATAAAAAGTCTAAAGTCCTAAAGCATAATTAATCACATCACGTATAAAATATTTAACAGTAAAGAATAGCTTGAAATTTACAGTTATAATCTCCCGCCCGCCGGCTAAATTACAAATGTTCAAAAATTGAAGCTACCGGAGGATTTGGATTGATTTGGATTTTGGGAGGTTGGTAGGTTACTAAGGTTATGGTGACACACGAGGTTTGTACGAAACATTTTACATTGCAGTAAAATTCATTGGATTTGTCGTTGGGTGCTGGAGAGCCCAAAATTGCGTGCTACAGAGTGTACATCATCACCAGCACCACCACCACCATGGTACCATGGTGGGTGGCGGCGGTGAATGGTAACGCTATAAGTACATCCCCTACCAACTAAACATAACTTTGTTCATCCTTTTATTCTACTTTATTTTTCAAACAAAAACTCCGTCAACATCGAACAAGAGGGAAAAAGATGTGGGAGGATATGCCATGAAAAAGGACATAGACTTTAGACGGATGGTATATATATAGTGGTGGTGATGATGATGGTGGAGCAAAACTTGGAAAAAACCGCAGGCAAGACCAACATCATGCACGGAACAAGAAGTTTCCCCCCTGAAATTACACCGTGCCACTATTTGTTTTGTTCGCAGTTAGTCAGTGATACGCTGCTTCTGTCCGTACTTGTCGCTTGTCTTGTTCCAAAAAACAAAAATCTGGGATATCTGTTGTGAAATGGGGCTCTATGTGTTTTGTTGAAGAATTTTGTATGGTATCACCCAGAATTGTTCCAAACGAACATACGACCAACCTTCTCCTCCTCCCTTTTTCAAACCAGGGTTTTTATTTCAAAAAAGTTAATTCAGATTCAGATGTTGGATGTTCAGGCGTTGCGGCGGCGGCGTGGTGCTCACTCAGCTCAACACTCCCGTCGTCCCGTCCAATTCAGTTGGAGGAAGGTACCTCGCTCGTTGCATTTCACGGAAAAAAGGAAAGGCAAGGAAAAAATCTGCTTGGTCATGTCGAAAACCGGGTGGTGTCCGCCAACATGAAAAAAAATATGTCAACTTCCAATTTCAACGTAACACCCCATTTTTTTAGCAAGTATTAGACCATTTTTAGACCGAGAATTTAATGGTCTGGTACGGAACGTGTAGTAGTATAGATCTGTCATATGCAATATTTTATGCAGGCTGTGCTTTCCTAGGTTTCTTCTTCATTCTGCTTCAAGAAGAAGAGGAGCCATTTGGAATGGCCATTAGCAATTAAAAATTAGTCTGCTAATTTTTTCTCTCAAGATTTATATACTCCACTGCTTCTGCTACTGCAGTAAGTAGCAGCATTTCAGATGACACAATATTGCCGACGACTCCCATCCGAAATTAGAAGTAGTAGCAGCTTGGACTCGCGTGTCTCGCTCCTTTGTTTTTCATTTCGATATAATATACTGAACAATAAATTAGTTGGTGATGAAGCTAGGAAGCAATTTATACGGCACACTTCTTCCTCCAACGAACCAAAAACCTTGTATCCTTGTTGTGTCTGTATCGTCGTCGTCATATATAAAAGAATTACTTTTTTTCAGTAGTAGTAGTAGTAAATCCCATCCCGCGTGGTTCATGAAATGAAGCTCATGTTTCCCAGCGCTACTCTTTCACTCCTCTCTCTGCCGACGGTAATGAATAGCAGAGTCCTTGAACGCTCCCACCTCCTAACGTTTTTCTTCTTGTAGTCTCCTCCAATTCCCGTATTAGATTTCCTCCCAAAATTGATATGAAGCGGAGACAAGGGAGAGAGTATCAAAAGAGATGAGAATCGTTTTGTGTGCAACTTTCCGAATAAATCCTCCCCGAAGAGGTTTCGCTGACGGGAAGAAGTAGCATTAGGGGATTAATTACATGAGTTGATTATCAGTAACGAAGTCACTCATCACAAGATTTCCCTTCACGATCACGACTTGAGTTGTATAGGTGGTGTAAGGTTGTGTAAGTAAGCCACGTGCTTGAGGAAAGGAATCTATCTACTATGTAGGTATACGCTTTTTCACCAAAATGATTCCTTCGTCCGGGCTAAGATGAGAGCTCAACTGGGATGTAGAAGACAGCAGCACACAACCTTTTTTATTAAATTCGCCATGATGGAGTTCCTGAAGCAGTGTCTGATGAATCCACTAACAGATTTTTTTTATCCTATCGAAATGTGACGGAATAGACAGGAGCAGCAGCATTGTAGTATCATATTCCTTCTCATCATCGTCTTGATTATCACAATCATCATCATAACATCTCAACTTTGTAATAATGCGTAAATATTATATTAGAGTTGATCGACTCTCTCGACACGACTCTTCATCATGGTCTTTCCCAAATCGGATGATGACGATGATGACGATGATTCCTTCAAACAGCCGCGTGGCTGCCATGCCATCCGTGTTTCAAAGTGAACACGACGCCTGACTGCTCCCGTGTGTAATATTGGGTATTACCGACAACTTGTGCGTTCCCCCTCAAACGTGTACTCAGCGACCGAGCAAATATTTGAAATTGCATTGTGCAGTTTACGCAGAGTGCACTCCCTTTCGCAGATCATAAAATAATTCCGGCTTGAGGCGCATAGCGAACTTGAAAATTAAGCCTGTATAGTCAGTCTGTGGCTGGTGTGGGGCTCCAGACGCACGACGACGACGAGAGGGAGAGAGAGCGAGGGAGCGAGTTCCGTGAAACATGTGCACCTTTCGGAAGGAGACAGGAAAGAAATAGTTTTTCTTAGCGTAAAAATTGCTTTTAGAGTGAACGTCAAACCAGTCAGCCGTCTAAAGTATTTATTGCCATCATTTGATACAGCATGCATGGAGGAAAATGATCGCGGAGAATATTACCGACGACAGATGATAAGCTGTGTGAATGTGTGTGGTTGGTGGCGGGCTCGACGGTCGGAGCCCTCCTTGCCGTACGTACAAAAGTAAAAATGTGAAAGAAGAAGGATGGAATGTAACCATATGAAAGTTGGATATCTGTCAGCCACCAGACTTTGACATTTAGCCGCAACATGGTCGATGGCATGAAAACATGCTCAATGCTCAACTCTGTGCCTTTTTTGATACCTCACTTCTCACTCTATCACCAACCGCAACCCTTTCAAAGATTTCGCAAAGACAAGCAAGCAAGGTGTATGAAAATGAGGGGCATAAAACTGTAAAAGACTGGTAGCACGAACGAAATTCCTTTTGGGTACAGATGTGAAATGATATTTGGCAGTATAAAGTAAAGGAGTGAGCATGCATGCTAGGGAGGAGGGTTTTCATTCGAGGAGAATAAAAATTGGAGTGGCTCGGCGAGAAATTTAGTATCGAGTTCGGATGAGTATATATGGAGGGAAAATACTTACATATTGTTCTGAAATTGAAATAGTTTTAGAGACGATAGGTACAAGTGTGTCCTGTCAGGGAGCATGAATGAGATGTTCTTCTGATCTGATATATAAATCTGAACCTGGCTGAAATCAAGAATGCAAGTGACTACTGCTCCTGTTGACGCTATATGGGAAAAGTGCGTGCCCAAGTCGTTAGTCGAGAAAAATTATCAGGTTGAGCTTTACATGCTCAGAAGAAGAGGAGAAAAAAAACTCCTATAGCCACACATGCTTGACATCTGGTTTTGGCTAAGTGAGCGAGACAGAAGAGGAAAGATAAAATATTCTGCACGAGTGAAGAATCACACTGCCACCGTCACCATCCCAGGTCCATCCTATCCGTGTAGTCATAAATATAGTTTTCTTCGACAAGATGAAGAAATGAATGAGCTGATCAATTCCGTAAAAATCGAACGTCCGTCCGCCATCAAGCAATTATTTTTAATCACAAAATTTGAGATAAGTTGTGTTCCTAGTTGGACATGGCGGCGTGTTTCATTCCAAAAAGCGAGCCCGTCAGAGAGGTAAAGAACTGTCATCTTGTTTGACAAGGTTGTTGATGATGATTTGGTCAAAGGAAAAAACATATACTTAAAGCATTATTACAACAAGGTAAGGTGCAATAGGGTTGCGTTGTAGTGTGTAGTCAGTTGGTAGGGACAAGACAAGTTTGTGATTTCTTTCTATCGCTCCTCACATGATGGGAGTGGATGCATTTCCTTTGTATTCCAACTAGCCAACTATAGCTGGCTTTGTTGTCCAACAGGGAGGCCATCGAACTAGCCCCATAACGAAATATATCAGGCTGATATCAGAAAATAAGATCTGACATTGTTAACGTTTAACATGTTCCGGGAGGAGAAAAGAGGATTTTTCGCTGGCTAACTTTTTTTAGGAGGAAGAAAAAAAAATTGGAAAAAAAGGAACAGGCCAAAAAGAAAAAAAAGCTCAACTCTCTACAATAAAAGGATGGACAACATGGGCACATTGACGTATGATCATTCTTTTTCCTATAGGATGTGTTTGCCTGCATGCATCACTGAAAATCGTCCAGTCAATGAAAAAGAAGAGGAAAAAACGGCAACATTCTGAGAGTACAACAACGCTTTCTACCATCGCATCGTCGTCGTCGTCCTGTTCCTCATCCAGTCAGCAGCGATATGCGTAATTGAAGCGTACACTGAAAATCTCTCTCAACGAATATATATATTTTTTATCCAGCACCAGTTGTGGACGACGACGAATCCAAAATGAAAAAAAAAAGAATACTTGATCACCAGAGTTTTCCTTATGGGTTTTTGGAATGTAGGTAATCGCTCTATCAGCCGCGCTATATACGGCATTACTCCCTCTAAAGTACATTGTGGTGGAACAAATCCAGTTTTCACTTATACACTAAATCTTGTTGGCCCTGCAACTGACGATGAGGCTGAAACAGGCAGAGAATTGAAATTGCAGTGTGAGTGGTGGTGTGAGCAACAAAGTGTATTAAATGGAAAATGATTCTGCATATAGAGAATTTTCAAAGAGAGCAACTCTCTGTGAGTAACTGCCAGTGATGGAGTGAAAGAATAAGCATGAGATGTTTTTTTTTCTTCTTCTTCCATATAACATCTCTCTCTCTCTCTCTCTCTCTCTCTCTCTCAGAGTTTGAATCCCCGACCGATTTCAATCCTTCATTCCGATTTAGATAGTTGAAATAGATAGGCAGATCTTCCATCAGAGCTCATAAACTCATGGTTAAATGACTTTCAATGCGTTTCACCCTATATGGCTGGCTGGCGCAGAGACGCGATCAGGGAGGATATTAGAGGAGAAACGAGGAAAACCACCACGGTGCTGTGGGGGAAACACTGTGAGAATAATACGATGATGGGATATGCAACGATGATGATACACAACACCATTACTCCATATTACACCCAACTTAAATATTAGTTCAACCGTGGAAAAAAAGTAAAATAAAATCAAGCACGCTTGCGATATCTCCCAAACCCTGTCTCCCAATGCACAAGAGGAGAGATAACTGAAAAAAGTCTTTTTCTCCTCTCTCTCTCTCTCTCTCTCTCTCTCTCTCTGTCTCTCGGCAGTTGAATCCATCTCAAGCCCTTTTAAAGTGGAAATAATAAAAATCTGTCTTTGGATACTGTTCCAATGGAGGATTACACGGGCTATTGACAAGTGCATGATGTACGTGCACCCAGTCCTTGTCTCGGAATACAAGTTTGGCTCATTGTGTGTTATGCTCACTTAGCGAAAAGTAATCATAATAAATTACATCCCAACTATTAATTTAGATTGGTGGCTGTTCTCCAATCGACTTTTTTGGTTTGGCTGTCTGTATTGGATTTGGAGTTCCTGCCTCAGTCAGACCAACTACGTATATAACTGTGTCCACCATATTGAGAGACTGATGAGAAATTCCTGGCTACGGCACGCACCATGATGGGAAAGGGAAATGCTAATAGAATTTTTTTTTGACCAGTATGAATGGCACATGGAAGAAACTTTTTGGAACCCCTATTTTCCTCATTATCCCTCCTGTTGGCTTCCACTTCAAAGACAAAATTCAATCCAACTCTTGGCATTCACGGTGATTCAATGGGAGAGGGAGCGAGCGGCAGAGAGAGAGGAGAGGAGATGAGGAAGGTAAATTACCACAAGGAAAAAAATAGTTTGGAAATGAGTTCGCCTCTCTCAAATGATATCAATAAAAGTGAGCGACGGCGGACGGACGCGGGTACTGAAAAGGTGTATAGAAAAAGGAGCCCAGTTCCGCTTTTCTAAAGTGCTTTGAACTGTACCAACAACCACGCGTTATCAGTTTCTCCCATGTTCAACTAATATTCACCATACGTGGTGGTGGAGTGCCTTTAGGTTAAAAAGATAGCAGAAGAGAGCATTGTCACATAATAATATCTTACATGGACGCACCCACTTTGACAATTAAAGGTATCTTTGGAGGCCCTCATAACTTTATATTTCAACATACTCCTGTCGTCGTCGTCGTGGCTACAACCTGGAAAGGCCAGCAAAGGAATGAGGTTTCTTTTCTCTCTCATTTTTTTTTCTTCTTGAAAACATTCCAATCATGGTTTTAAGCTTTCAGGAGTATAGGAGCAGCATCAGCATCAACAGCAGATTATTTTGAGGGAGAGTAAAGCTAACGACAAAATCTCCTCCTTTGCGAAAGTATAAAAATCATCACAATATATGCATATACGAGTTTGTAGTGGCATGGTGGTGGTGTGTGGAGAAAAACAGTGAGAGAGAGGGAGAGAGAGAGAGAGACAAGATGCCAAGATTTTTTCTCTTTTTTTGAGGGAGACAAGAAGGCATGTTATTATCAGATTTGCATTTCAAGTAATGACTCCTAGAAAAGGAGCTTGCTGATGTATGGAAATGCTGAAAATGAAGTGAAATAATGACTGATTACGAGTGCTTGGAATGCATGAGGTAGCTCCCATTTTCTACCCCAAAGTAATGGTTAGCCGTCTCGCCGAAAATATTATTATGCATGGATTATTCGGCATTATGATGATGATGAATCTTTTACGATATTATTATGGAAAATAGGATACGTAAGTAAACCCGAAGAAGAGGGATTTTAAAGCGAAGACGAGAAGAAGAAGAAGAAGAAAAAAATGTTTTATTTTTGTAGCAGCTTACCCCGCTGGAGAGTGTATCCAAAGACGCTGTAGTCATCCTCCCGTGTGGTGCAGTTCCAGCGCTCATGACGAAACTGATACTGACACTCTCGAATTCCCCTGCGGGCTCCTTCCGAAACAGCTTTGATTGTGTCCGGATAGTGTTGACAAACCTCAATTTGTTGGGCCACCAGCCCCGGCAACGCACTGCAAACTGCGCGAGCCGAGTTTGCTATCGCATCTTGTGGGTCTTCTGGAGCATCCCCGGCTAGCTGCATTAGTTCCGATGGTTGATCCTCGGGAATTTTAGGAGCATGATTTGCGATTCCCAAATACCTGTGATGTAATCAGAAAGAAAAATCCCTTCATTACCATAATCGTCTTCTTGTGCATCTGGTGCATGTAACAAAGTTTACGTATATACGTATATATATATTAGCTCGTTTTGGAGATGTTGTTGTTGGGGTGATGAGTTTGCTCTGCCTGCGCTCTATTCCCCCGCAACTTGCAGCAGGACTTATTGGCTTTGGAGTGAGAGCAACAACAAAGGAGAGATTTATTCATTTCCACTCTTTCCACGTGTTTTCCCTACGATGGTGAGTGTAAGCTGGAAATGTGTGAGATCCACAATCTCTCTCTTCTTTCTGACTGTCTTCTTACAACCTTTGAGATAATTCTTTCCAATGCGCAACGGAACAATAATATATTAATATACTATGTACCACTTCTTGTGTGTATGTATACATAGGAATCAACATGAGCCTGAACCACCATTCCACACGCATGCCACCAAAGTAGAAAAGGGATTTTTTTAAAAAGAAAAAAGAAAGAAACGACGGACGATAATGTCAGAACTGCACTAAGGTCGTCAAACTTAGAGAGCTTTAAAATTCCCAATGTAAATAAAAGATAATGGTAAGCCTTTCTTTATAACAGTATAAATGCATTAACCTACCTCATGTTGATTCTTAGTCTCCTTCATGGTAAATACCTGAAGGGAGACACTCATACTCACTCATCTTCAGTGTACGTCGTCGACGTACAATAAATAGATCTGAGAGTAGAAGATCTAAGTTGTGTGTGTCATTTAATCATATTTTTAAGGGAAGCAGCTGAACGAACCTCTCTGGACCCTTGACGAATCCAAAGACATTCCGACAGCCATCTGGAAAGGTGCGCACTCACAGATCCATAATACTTCATACTTTACATTTTATACAGAGACGACGGACGACGACGACGACTCTGAGAATCTCACAGTAAAACGTGAGCTGTCCCGAGGAACCAAGAAAAATAGGGAATTATATCTTGGATGCCCAATATATCTATGGCAACTTTAGGAGGCATCATCAGTGTGATGGGCTCTTTCTTGCTCTCACCAGAAAAAAAAGAGACTCTAGCTGACAAGAACGGTACTGGTTCATGTCAGTTTCATATCTTCTGCTTTGAAACATTAAAAAAGTAAAATATGTACGACTTTCAAGCGTACAGTACATCATGATATGATGATGACAGTCCTATTTTTCAATGGAACCCAGAGTTAGTTGTGCATGTACCCCTTCTTGCAACGCATATTTACGCATCATCATGATCCGGATTATGTGTGTAAAATGGAGTGATCCTTGGCGAAAGAGGGAAAAAGAAGTCTAGTCCGTGAATGAATATATATATTGGTTCGAGAAGAGAAGTCGACTCAACTCTCAACTCTGTCTTCTCTGTCTTTTTTCCTCCTCAAGGGAGAGGGTTTTACCATCATGTCATTATCTGTCGTTCGTGTGACATAATCACTGAGCGGAGGGACTCTGTGTACTACAAAACTTGATTCCCTTTGACCATTTTTTTTTCTTTCTTGTTCCTCCTTTCTTACCGTCCTCGCGTCGCGTTCTATTTAAATGAAAGTTTGTAATGTAATGCGAGTCCACATACATATACAACCACAAAGAATCAAGTTGATGAGGATGGATGATCATTATATTGTATTATATTGTTGTGTGCATAATACAACTTCTCAGTTTGTTTCTTGTGTCGGGGAGTTAAAAGCTGGAAACACATTTTCATCGGCTAATGTGCCAACACGGAGGAGCTATCCCCTGTTTTCCCTTTTAACACGAAAAAAAACGGCCATATTAGTGGAAAATGTGTGGTTATGTGTGTATGTGGGATGCAGAGGGGCATCTCTCTCTCTCTCTCTCTCTCTGAGAGTAAAAACCGACGACCGAGATCACACGGCACGGCTCTCTTTTTCGTCCTACCAAATATCTATTTTACTTTACAGTGCGGCCAAGCCAAAGAGAGATCTCACCTCGGGCGATATTCTCACGATCCCCGTTTATCTGCATGCAATCCAGAGCCAGTGCAAACAGAAGGGGAAAAAAGGCAGAAAAACCTCGACAAAAATCGACTACTTACTACTCTCATGATGATCATATCATCCATTCCTTTTACCCCCAAAGTTGTTAATACTGTGTAAACTCCGCCTAAATTTTGTGATCCTGTTGTAATAGCTTCTAAATGGTAGTAGGGAGCCGGTCAATCCCCGATAATTCATTTATGACACATTTGACTCGATACAAAGGTCTCGTTAATTTCTTAAAGAAATCTTGTCCCAACTCCACCTAAAAATGAATGCTTTTTTGTGTGTGTGGAGCCAGTTTTGCCTTCAGTGAAAAAAATATATATCACTATACTGGTTATCATTTCATCGTATCGTCGCGTCGTCAGTCGTTCTTATCGTTCCTCATCCATCTCGACTAAAAAGTGGCTTTTTCCAGAGCGAATGAACACAATAACAGTGTGCCAACTTTGTTAAGGATGGATGCCGAGGAACGAGCCAGAAATAAATCATTTCCCTTGATTACACGAATAAAAAACTTGTTTTTAGTTGTCATCAAATTTGTTAAATGGATATGCAATAAAGAAAGAGAGCCATGAAAGAAAAAAATCTAAATTTTTTATGTTTTTTTTTGCACTTTCAATTGACTCGTGCACCAAATCAAGTAGGCCAATAGCAACGCCAAACGTAAAAAACAAAGCTCTTCTACGGCCTTTCGGGTAGTTGAGTTGAGTGAGAAGAATACACTTGCCGAGGCTAAAATGCTGCTGTTGCTGCTGCTAGTGCACCACCCTACCACCACCGCTCTCTCTCTCTTTAATAAAACTACAGTTTTCTGGTGCCTCCAAGGGGATTTCTTCTTGTTTTTGTTTATAGTTGGATGGAGATTATGATGGAACTGCAAAAAAAATGTGTGTGAGAGTTGGTTCAAGTCAATCATAAAAATTGTAAGTGCACCAGGACCATCATCTCGCATCACCTCCTTTTCGATTTTTTCCCTTAAACTTAGAAAAGATAAGTTCATCCCCAATAATAATATACACTATATAGTGTCGAAGTTACATGGTGTTTTTGTGATTATTGAAAACAGCAATAAACTGATTACTACAGACAACATCTCTCCTCTCCTTCTTCTTCTTCTTCTCTCTTCCATTTACCTTTTTTTTCGAAACAAGGAGGAGCAGGAGCAGGAGTAGTAATACTCTATTTTTCCATTCTCATTTCCCAACTTTCATGATGTATTTGGGTGTCTAGTTTCTAGTTTCTAGCCCTCTCTCTCTCTCTCTCATGCTTTTTTCTCCTAATGTCTGCTTTACGTGTTTGAGGAGGACGGCTATCTTGTTGTTTTCTCACTTGAAGGCATTTTCGGTGCTTCTGTTGTTAACGAGCACATGCATGCATTCGAGTTGCAAGTAGTTTCCTTTTATTTTTTTTGTGCTTCATTAGGGGCACATAGAAAACATGACCCTATTTACGTGTGTTACACAATGTGTTAGCCTTTAATAAAAGTAAAGGGTCCTCTTGGCCGAGAATAATGGGAGCTAATGCTATGATTACGCTGTAACTAATCATCTCCACTGAGGTAAAAATCAAGGCAGACTCCACGAAAGATGAATATGAAAAGAGACCAGGAGAAGAAAAAAAAGCTGCCGACACACACACACTCACATCAGGTAATACATAGTCAAGTTAAAAAGTTTTTTTTTTGCTGTCGGGATTCATCACGCGGCCATAGCAAAACTTTTTTTCTCTCTCCCTTAGTTCCAACAACCCAGGAGTAAAGTAGTTTTGCTTGCTGCTTGATGAAAAAAACACCCAAAGATTCTCTCACTTTCCATTATTATTATTTTCATAGTTTATAATGCCCCACATGAAAGGGAGAAGAGAGAGAGAGAGAAAAAAAAAGTCGGGAGATGTTTAGCTACAATATTGAGGTCGCCACTGGTATCTATTACTATACTACTAGTCAACTTTATGGGATTTTTTTTTCTCTCTCGAGTTTGCTATAATATCCCCTAAATACAGCAGATTGCTGATATATATGCATGCATGTTCATATTATGTACATTCATATTCTCAATTACTTGCAGAGTATAAATTACTCGGACGGAGGAGTCTGGGAGTGCAGGGTAGTCATCACGATAAACGAAATTCGACACTGACTTTCATTACCTTAGCTTAAATTGTGTTGTTTGGAAGCCGAAAGCTCAAGATGAGATGATGGGATAATGTAATGCGGCATGCAAACTTTGTTCCTGACACATACATACAACATGCCATACGCAAAGTTTACGAAAAGGAAATGGAAGCTCAATATAAAGTGTAAATGTATACCCGAGTTTTTTTTTCTGTATGTTCGCAGGTCTGCTACTGCTAATTCTGTAGTTTCCGGAATTGAAATTCGAGAGGGCTGATTAGTCAAGGTGAGCTTTAAAATTACGGAACAAGAATTAGAATTTGAGATACATATATGGTTGCGAAGTATACGTTGCAAGTCTGGAAGGGAAAATACATAGCAAGTCGAGTGTTGTAGAAGACTGAGAGACTCAGAAGAAGAATAAGGTAGTAAAAAAATTGATATAATAGGTGAAGTGTCCTGTAACGGATTCGTATAAGCTGGTATTTGATTTTTTCTTCTCCCTTTTCCGTCCTCATGTTCATTACTACTTTTTTTTGTTGAATGAGAGTCTTTCCCATAAGATATTAGAAGATCTTTTTCAAGTAGCTGAATATGTACAGTAAACAATTTATGTGAGGCTTGATTTGATGATCCGTATCCGTTTGAGATGTTTGAAAAATGGTAAGCGACTCTGAGTCTGTGCGTGTGGGGGTTGCGAAGAGTATAATATACAGGATCGTGCTGGAATGAAGCACTGGTATAGCCCGTTTAGCCCTCTTTCCCTTCCTCTATAAAAGTGCCGTATTAACATGACAGTTTTCAACCTTTGTAATCCCGATACTCGATACATTTACAACACATTCAGTTTTTTAGTAGAAAGTAAAAATTCTCAACAAGGTTCCACTGACAGCATTTGTGGAGGAGTACTGTTGCGTTGTAGGGATTCATCATGATGCCTATTTTCTGCAAAATTTAACAGGAATTTGGCATTGCATAAATGTTACCATGGAAATATCATTCATGAACTTATCTTCTGTTCAGATTGTCTGCAAAACAGGCTAATATTGGAGCCTGGGGCATTTACGGATCTACCAAATACGGCAAATTTCCAAATTATTGAAGGTTGCGTTGTTTCCATGGCAACATGGCTGCGTAATAACAATGAATGGTTTGTCGCCCAACCACAGCGAAGCCGTATTCATCGTAAGTTGTATTGATGGAAAATTGCCAGTTAACATGTCTGGTATAATATAACCTATTTCAAGAATGAATGCGGTTTAATTTTGTGGTGCTATATTGTTATACCAAATATGTAGTGGTTTAAACACTATACATTAATTGAAGGGAAACTATTGACAATGAATTACTATTATCCGAAGACTCCTTGCCTTAGGTGTGTATGAGTTATTGAAATGATAAGGAAACTGTTTCTCTGGTAAAAGACAAGATGTGAAATGGACAGTCTGCCTTCAGCCTCGTCCTTTTATACCTTAACGTAGCTCTTGTCCCACAAGGGGTTGGCAAATTGCCAAAAAAAGTACAATAGGACAAAACATGCAATTAAAATGAGCATTGTTCTCCAACAGTTATTACCTGTAATACCATTTCTGAGTTTATTCCGTCACTTCAATGACATTTAAAACTCTAATTACACTTGCCTGCTTGGCACGTTTTGAACTCATGGGCAGCCGCGCATTTACTTGCGATATCCCACTCCCACTTTAACTATAAAACGCGTGTATAAAGAACCAAATTTTTGGCATTTCATATTGCACCTGAACCCAGCACTACCTGAACGCTAGTAATAGTGCTACGTTAGCATATAGTGCTATGTATATAAGCATTTTTGTGTTTGCAGAGTGATAGAGAGACGGCTTCCCATTTAACGGGTTTTTTGTCCATGCATCGTCCTCCACACATTTTTGTTTCCTTTCTAATTTGTTCATCCCCCAAAAACATCAGACATATTATTTTGAACGACTTTTGGAACATATGCACCAAATTTCCCCGCCTATAAAATCCCTTTTTTTATAGGCCTCCTTCTTCCTTGCTTTCAAAACATGGAGTGAAAAGCAGTAAATATATTAGTGGAGCCGTGGCAATTGCGAGCATTAATGTTATTATAGATGAGGATGTGTGGGGATAAATGATACGGGAGTTTTCTAAACTAGCTGAAAGAATGTAAATATAAACTGTGTGGTGGTGGGCCACAGAAAACACAGGAAAACATCCCGGAATAATATGTTCCACCCCAATTTGGGACTCATATTATAAAACTCACTCACTCACCATCAGACTGTTGACTACGACCAGAAATGTGTGTGTACTTTTCGGATCTTTTTTTTTTTAAAAACTGAATCATATATATCCTCAGCATCCATATCATATTCCCACTTTACAGCTGCTCATTTCCACACTAAATAAGCATGCAAGTGTGACAGATGGATTACAAAGTAAAACATGGTTTTTTCGAAAAATAATAATAATAATATTACATATGAGAGTTAGGTGTCCCAACCAAACGTTTACATATGCATCTGGCCTGGCTGCGCGAAGACTCTCGCAATCGGAATCCCAGTATGGGAAACTTTGATTAAATTTTTTTTATATATATTTTGAATATTCAATTTCCTCATCTTATTTTCGGCACTCCAGTGCTGCTGGGATGACAACGAAGGAAGGCTGAAGGTGGGTGGTTGGATGAGGGATAATTTCAGAGTCTGTTTTTGACCAGGTGTGTGTGTGTGTGTAAGCCTTTTTTCAGCATGATATGATGCGTATTCAATAAAGCTGAGAAAATCAATTAAGAAATAATAAACCTGCCAGAAGGTACTCCTTTTGGACGCGTACTCACACTCACCCAATTTATCCTCACTCGATTGATGATTTTGCCGTGGTGTGTAGCCCATTACATGAGTGAATTCATGAATATAAATGACTCAAAATTGTGAATGTTGTTGATTGCGATCAAATTGGCAGCTGGTGTAATTACACATATCACATATATGATGTTTATATATATATATGTATATGGAAGGAGGATGAGTTAAGTGTGATCAAATTCATAAAAAAAATCTTCTTCTTCTTCTTTTTTGGCAATGAGCCCCGCAGCCTCCTCCAGAGTCTTAACATTTTTGGGCTACTCCATACACTCTCATCATCATCATCATCCCCATCATCACAAAAAGTGCTCACCGTTTTCTGATAGATTTCTGTCAAAAGAGTTTTAACAAAACAAAAAATAATTACATGGCTGGCAACAACCTTCACTTGTTTTTGTTGTTGGGGGTGATTGATGACGGCCCATTTGGTGGTTTTTACCCTGGTGAAATCAGAAGCCTCTTTTGAAAAATCAACTCCCTTCTTGTATGTTTCTTGGATGGAGGGCTGTGCTGCTTATTCTAATTATAATTAACAATGGAATGTCTTCAAGGAGACGGCTTTTACGTCTAATTTAAAAAACACAGTTGACAACTGTGATGATGATGATGATGATGGTGATGGTGAAACTGGGAGTAAACAAGTTTGCAGATGATGAGTTCTATTCAGAAAACGGGACTGTAAATTGGCAATTTAAGCTCGCAACTCATGTGGGGATGATTACGGAGGAGATGCTGGAATAACCTAGTTTCATCATCTCATGAATGACAGTTAACTGAAACATGACAGAATAACTTTATCAGCCTCAATGAGCTCAATACTTTTGTGAATGAGCTAAATTCGATATTATACTTATTATGACTTTTTCAATGTGAAATATGGGGTTTCTTTCTTCGTATGCATCTTGTAATAATGATAGTGTTGATGATATGATATGCTTTAAATAGCTGTTTTCATTTCCAATCCATTCATCAAATATGAAAATAAGAAAAGAGGAGGAGGAGGAGGAGGAAGAGGACTTACATCCAGTTGGCATGGACGATGGTGAGTGATGACATAAGAACGTATAAAATGGAAATCGTTAGTTTTGTCGCTCGCATCAACTCCGTCGGCATTATTTTTCCCATTTACGGCACACAACAATGCATTCCCACAGAAAATAGAAAATTGGAAATATCGATTTGTTTGCGCTTTTGACGGCTCTCATGCACTTTCGAAAAAAGATTTCTGCCGATTCCTTTTTTTTTCTTCTTCTTCTTCTTCTTTGTTTTGCTGAGGTTGTTGCTCGCCTCTTATTTCATTATTTCAAAGTTGGCATCCAAAGGAAAATCTTGAAGCTTTGACAAAGAGCATGTACTATGTACTACGACTACTATACTTTTTTGGTGTGGTTCCTGAGGAAGTTTTTGCTTTTCTCTTCGTCTCCCTATTTTTAATGGATTTTCGAGTGCTTCTTCACAACAATGGTTTTATTGCTGCATTTTTTATGTTGTTTTCCAAAAATCCCTCATACCTAATAAACGTTGAACATCATAAAGTTTTGCAAAAAGCAAGTTTCCCTAATTGGATTTTCGAGTGCTTCTTCACAACAATGGTTTTATTGCTGCATTTTTTATGTTGTTTTCCAAAAATCCCTCATACCTAATAAACGTTGAACATCGTAAAGTTTTGCAAAAAGCAAGTTTTCCTAATTGCAAGAGACACTGAGATTGTGAGTGAGCTGAGAGGGCGAGAGAAATAGAAGAGAGTATGTCAGACAGAGCGTTTTAAAAATTGTTTTTTTTTCTTCTTCTTCTTTCTTCTTCTATCTATTACATCCACTAACTCCCAACAACTTTGCTCCTCATATCAATAATTATTTTTGTGGAAATGTTGTTTCGAATTTTACTGTTTTGCTTGCAAGTGAAAAATGGGGTTCTACCCAGAGAAACACGCAAAGTTACACACTTTTTCCTTAAGATAGTTTTGATTCATGCTCAGACAAATAGATTATCTTGTGCCCTGTCTCTTTCCTCTTCATGACGGGCGCAAACGGCAGAACCAGGTTGACAAGACTTAAATGTTAATATATTTTCTTGGCTCTACATGTTAAGTCCTTGCGTTTTGAACTTTAGCTTTTTTTTGCTCTCTCTTCTGTAGTAGAGGAATATTATTAAACGTACACACTTTGGATAAACAACAAGGCAAACGTTCCTCTTGATTTAGCTGAGACTCTCTGAATGATTCCTCTCCTCAGACGATATGGTTGGCTGTCTATGAAAAAAAATGTTCAGATTTTTCATACAACAAACAGAGCGTTTGAAGAAACGGTGGTGGATACACGGTGGACCTTTTTTTGTTTCAGGAGGAAAAGAAGGAGGTATAGCGACGAGAAATGTTTTGCAGGATGTTTCCTCCGATTTTCCAGTTTTTTCTTCCAGTTCGCTTACCAACAACTCCTGCATGCAAAAGAATGTTTCCTGTAAGAGCCAGCCACTCTCTCTCTCTCTCTCTCTCTCTCTACTCAACTGCGCCTTTTGCTGGTTTCCTCTCCTTTTATTTTTCTTCCGTTTCAACCTTTTGACTCTTGGAAAATAAGTTAAGTGTGGGTATTGGTGGTGGATCACGTCCTCTATATAAAGGTATATTATGGAGTCTCTAATATAGGATTTTCAGCAGTTTTGCGTGTTGCTGAGCAATGAGGATGATGTTGAGTTATGCTCATGAAACAGCGACAGCCGGATGAATGGATGAGCTAAACTAGCACTTTAGAACAAGATTGTGACGCTTATGTATTTAATAAATGTCATCCAAAGATCCAAACAAGTGCTGTTCTATTTTCTTCAATAAATAACCCTTCCGCGAGTCAAGTTGACGGTTGTTGGAGGAGTCGCTCGCAGAGGCAACGGAACAAGTAAAGCACATGGAAGGATTTTTTTGATGACACTGTCTCTCTCTCTCTCTCTCTCTCTCTGTCTTTCCTCGCGTTTTCCTATTTGTTTTACCATTCAGGAAATAAAATGGTGCTGCAGTTTCCTCCGTCGTAGTGAACTTTGAGGAAAAGAAATAAACTACACTTTTTGCTCCGCTGTTTGTACCCTCACATTTTTCAACTTTGCGGTGACCTCATCCCTGTGGTCTCCAGAGCCAAAAGTGTCTTTCATGTTATATTTGCATGGAGAAACTTGATAGGAGTAATGTGTCTCTCTATTTGGACGTTTTGTTTATCTATTTGACTTGTACAAAGTTAACTCGTGCCATATGTCCTATTGACTCGACTCAATTAATCTAAGTTTTTGGGTCAATATGAGAACAGCTTTTCCCGAACCACTATATCGGCTGGCTTGGCTGGATGAACAGAAGAACACGAGCCACAAACCGAAATTAAAGTTACTACAACGTATGGACTGAACGCCAACGTGTGGCCCGTTTTTTTCAGTGATTACACATATACGTCCTTAAAAATGGAGAATATTATGAACATATACGTATACTAATAATAACTCACTTTTTATCCAACACCACTAGTCCAGCAGCAATGTGTCAATTTGAGGAACTGCAATAATGGATGAATAATAGGTATATAATAATAACGACTCACGACCAAACTCCAATCCAATCCCTATATATATTCCCTAGGTTTTATATCCCTTTGTTGTAGGTCCGGAAGCACAGTAGTTCGTTCGTAGTGTGGAGTGGAGACTCACTGACCTGTGTAATATGTTTGGTCACTGGACACGGATGGCAATAGTGTCGAGTGATAATGAGGTATAATAATAGCCCAGTAATTGAATAGAGACGGCACGGAGGAAGATCCGACTGAAAGGACTTTTTATAATACTCTTACATATCATTATTGTCATGCAGCCACTAAACACCAAAGTCATATACGCTGCTCCTCTTTGGCAAAAGCCGTTCCATTCTTCTATTCTTTCCAGCCGTTAAAAGGCCGTCGGATCTGTGGAGCTTTTTTTCTTCTTCTTCTTTCTTCTCTCTGTAACAGCTCCTCGTTTCACTCCTGCCCGACCACTATTCCCTTCTTGAATTGTTCCTTGTTCACGGCAAAGGCAAAAATGCTGAAGCTAGCTTGACTGGCTAAGTGGCATTCATTCCTTGTTCAGGATACAGAGATTCGAGATGCTCCCTCTCCGAGATCTGAGCACGACCGCTGCTCTACAACAACTGATGTATGACTACAGGAATGATGGCAGTGTATAATGGGCAGAGAAGAGGAGAGGAGGAAAAAAGATGAATAAATAGCCGGAGCGGAGTAAAAGAAGAGAGAAGAAGTTTTGAATCCTCTATGTACTCTTGTTCTCTCTCTCTCTCTCTCTGTCGGTCGCTCTTCTTTGACAGGCTAATAATGTACTCCTTTACAGCACATCTTTTTACAGTAGTAGTCAGGCAGAGTAGAGCAGTAATAGTGATACAGCATTCACAAGTAAGTCCACTTTTTTGGGGAGCCTCAGCCCAATCCTCAGTGCTACACAAGGCTACTCCTTGTGTAAGTAATATCGCGTCGTCCACAATGGAGGAGCAGTCGACTAACTGGGAGAAGAGCACAGAGGACGTGAAGAGAAAGAAGTTTTGTTGGAGGAGAAGAGAAGTAAAAACCTGGCAGCAACAGCAACGGCTTTTGACGAGAAAACAGACGTGTGTACCATTTCTGTTATTTTTTTTATATATAAGTAGAATTCTTGTTTGAATCGTCGTTCATACCGAATATTTCGCTGTTGATCACATTACAACACACGGAGAAGATCTTTTTGCTCAACAAGCAAACCTACTAGAAAATAATGCTAGTTGATTCTCCAGCAGCAGCAGCCTAAAAAAGGCCTCCGCGTTCCGTATCTCCCAGTGTGCGTACATTGTATTCTGGCTGCGTTTCTGGGTTCCGTAAAATACTACAGAGGTTCTGAGACGAAGAACAAGAAGAAGATGAAGAGAGAGAGAGAGAGAACAAAACTTAACTTGTTATACTTTAACTCATCGCCTATCGGTCTCTCGACTAAACTAAAAAGGGCGGACAAGCAGTGAAGCACAACAACTGATAAGTGCTTACAACCTCCTTTATAGCTGAATGCATTTAGCTACAACCAAAGCTACTTTTTTCAAATAACTATGCGTTTTTTACCGATCCGAAAACTCTTGCCTATTTGATAGGACTTACGCCACTTCCAGAATTTATATTGAGAGATTTCAGATTTACCAAGAGGAATCAGGATACTGATCATCATCATGAGTACATTGGGAAAAAAATACGCCGAAAACAAAGTGTACAACGGGATTGCTGTTCTCTCTCTCTCTCTCTCTCTTTCTGGTTGTAAATGATGACAATGATGTTCTTCTCTCTCGTTTTTTTTTTCTTCTTCTTCTTCTTCAAAAGTTCCTTACTCATTCTGTTCTGGCACGAGCAAACATGATGGATATATATCCTTCTAAAAAATATAACACACAAACTTTGAGCTACATTGTAAGTGGCACTTGCCAGAGTCAGTTTGTTGAATGAATGGCATATCTCTTCTGCCCTCTGTGACGAGTGTGACCTCCTTAAATACCCTTTTGTTTCGAAATTCTAACCCGACCGTTTAGTAGTCGAGCTAGCAAACTTTTCAATTATCCCGAAATTAATGGCACAAACAAACCAAAAAGTTGCAATTATTCGCAGACTGCTGGCTCAATCACGACGACTTGTTACAAACTTTTCCCGACCGTGTATTCCGTGTACATTTTATAGAGCAAATAGGTATGTGTACACATGGAAAATGAATGTTTGTTTCAATGCAGATCCCCGTCCAAAAAGGTTTTACAATCCCCTTGAGATGTATTTGAGTGATATCGGAAGAGGGAAGGAACAGTATCAGTGCATGGATCACCTTCCCTTGGGACACTTTTACAGTTTCACCATTTTCCATCTGCACTCTGTCAAAACGGCATGATGTAACGGCGCCTTTCTGGAGCGCTGAGGTCAGAAACTTTGAGTACTTTCAATTTACCAGGCAGTCAGGAAAAAAGAGTCCCTAAAAAGGGAAAACACGGGGATTTCACAATCTTTTCACAAACACGACGTGAACTACTACTGTCTGTCGCATCCTTTACGGGTGAATGTCTAACAAAAATGTATTTTAATTTAAAGATCACCCATGCATTTTTGTGTGATGCAACGAGGCTATATTCAAGTGGCACAATATGTATGGCTATCCCTTTATCCAATTTAATATATAAAATCACGACGACTTTTATAGCATTCCAACTTTATCTTTATCCATTCAATCATTTTTTTTAAATATGCGTCTCTGCAGCCAACTCAGGCGCAAAATGGGTTTTGTTATCATCTTTGCGAGTCAAGTCGTGTGAAATTTAGGCAGAGGAGAGGAGGCCCGTGTCGCCGTTAAGGGCAGTATAGCAGCAGCAACAGCAGCAGCGTCCCTTTTATAACATATTTCAGAGCCTTACAGGATCAAGTCGCCTGCAGACTTTTTTTTCTCTGAATATCTAAACATAAAATCTTAATGTGTGCGTACATCAAGCAATTTTTTTTTCAGCCCCCATTTTTGCCTATTCTTGCATGTTCTATTATTATTATTATTATTATTATAAGTGAAACGATGAGAAAGTGTGAGGAGCGAGTATTATGTGTCACGTGCTAAAATGCAAGTCAGCAAATGATATAGTGTCAGTTTTGTGCAGTTTTAGGCATGTTCCTGTTTAAATCATGAGCTTCATGGGCAAGTTGAGTGAACCACTTTCAACTCAGCACAATTCTCCTCTTTTTTTACGTAAAGCGAGACTGTCATCTCGGGCAATTTGGGAGTGTATGACTGCAAGGAAGAGAAGACAAAAAAAAACTTTATTACTCTATATGACATATTTATGGAGTTTATTAGAAACTCAAAAATGCTTGCAAAATTCAACGGTTTCTCCTAATAAATTATGAATGCATTATGCAGCAGGAAGGAGAGCTGATTGACTGACTATCTCTCCTGGCATTTTCAACAATCCTATCGTGGCTCTCATGGATTACTACACGGCTTCAGCTGTCATTGTAAAAATCATTTTTCATTCCTAACCATTTTCCATCCACCAGCTTGTCTCCAATCAGGGGGAAATTTCATTAGGCAAATGAAAAATAGTATTGAGGTCCAATATCACCCTGGAACGGAATTTATTAGTTGCATGATTTATACTCGAACCATAAGATAACGTTTTTTTTAACGGAAAACAAGTTTATATATTTGTCGATAAAACAGGGGTTGTGGTGCTGGTGCAATAGGATCAGATCATTTTTTTAGAGTTGATTTAAAAAAAAGAGCCACGTTGCGTGTGGCTATCTTTAGAAAGGATCTCTTTCTCTTCTTCTTGGGTCCTTCCTCCTCTCCTCTTGATTCTTTTGCAGCAGGGAAGGAGGAAGGTAAGTAAGTCCGAACTTGGGAGTCTTAATGATAAACTACCACAGAGGGAGTGTACCAAGGAGGAAGAAAATTCCCTGATAACCGTGTTGATTAAGCTTCTGGTACTGGAGCGCAGCGAGTCGAGTTCTCCAGAGAGAGACTTTATATATAACGGGCAGCAGCAGCAGTACTCACCCAACCTAACCATCATGATGATGATGACCATATCAGCCCGAAGAGGCAGAGTACTCTGTCATAGTCAAGTACTCCGGCGGATGACTACTCCAACAAAAATGTTTGGTTGGTGGCGCCTCCGTCATAACAAGAACACGGAGGAGAAACTTCCGAGTTGTAAAACTTTCCTTAGTTTCCTTCCACTTTGCCACCGCCGCCGCCGGCAGTCACAATTTAAGTGTAGGAAATATTACGATTCTTTGCAACGATATGCCCTCATTCCTTCACATTCCGTTGTTTCCCCTGCATCCACCACCAGCACCCCGCCGCCACCGCTGCAGCAGCAGTAGTGCCGAACTAATCAAAACTACTACTATACTGCCCGCTCCTCTCGTCGTTCGTAAGTGGAGCTTGGAACAACGAATGTGGATCGATTCTCTTCAACTTTATCAGTTTTGTTGTATGACCGTAATCAAATGATTTCATGAAAGTGATTTTATGCACATAGTCCCAATAACTGTAATCGCAGGCTCAATAACACCATCTGGTTTATATACACCCTTGTTAAACTTTCCCTTGCATATTTACTTTGTCATTTGATTATGGCAATAACGAGCCCGCCGCCTCACACTGCATATTTTCCTAGTGGATTCCATCACCGCCGCCGTGCCCTGTCTGCAATCCAAAGGGAAAAAATATGATTCTGGAGTTGGCTCTTCAATTGAACTTTTTCAAGCGGTTACTGCCACCGTCATCATCATCATCTTCAATGGTGATGTTCAGTGTTGGGGTTACGAAAGGAGAAAATTAAGTTGTGTTAGCAGCACCAGCTCTCACTGTCTCCCACTTTTATTCACAATATCCCTCTCCAATCTCTACGCACACACCACCTCCAAGCAGAAGCATATAGTTATCATCAATTTCCTTATCAACAACTGCATTATATAGTGTGGTGGTACGGGCTAATTGGTAAATCTGCCGGAGTAGAAATTCATGTACTTCTTACGCTTCCTTGGCATTATATAAACCAGCTTAGGAAACTTCTCGTAAAACGCGAAACGCTGTGCTGTTCTCTTAATTCTCCAGAAGAAAAAAACGAAACCAGCAGCAGACCCCTTCTTGCAAAAGGATAAAGAGGAGTATGCACCTACCTATTCTCTTTTAATGCTGCTGTTACACCAGAGATAATAGAGTGGTTTAATGCACGTATGCCCGTAAAAGGAACCAATAGATCGGCTGCGGATAAAAAGGGTTTGATGTATGCGCCTCTGAAGAAATAGCTAGTTTTGCTCACACTGACGATGAGAGATAGAGTGGTACTAGGGTCGTATGATAACCAGGGAGACTGTTTTTAGGTTTCTACGAGCATGGTTTCCTTTTCGTCCAGTTGGCAACTCTTTTACAGCAGGTACATAGTAGGTGATGGTGACAGACAAGACATGTCATATTATATCATTCATAATATTCGGAATTTTCTTGTAGATATTCAGTGAATCTGTAAATTGGCGTGTGTGGATGATCATATGCTACGCGGGCGACAAGGCAGTAAGACACATAGTGCAAACTAACAATAAATGAAAGTCAGGATTTGAAAAAAAATCAGCAAAAATCAGGAATGAATAAGCCTACATCTACGTGCGTAGTGCGATTAGACTCGCTGTGATATTAAACATGCGAAACTTTACTTTTTTTATTTGGGATTTGGAAATAGAGAGAGAGAGAGAGAGAGAGAGAGAGAGAGAGGAGACACGGGGAAACCTGGCTAATGTGGGGAAACAGGAGACGTCGCTCGTCATTTTTGCAGATTTCCCTTGTTTTATGAGAGGTAATACGGCAATGGTATGGTGATGTGATGTTGAATTATATGCATATTGAATTAGGTTTATGAAACCACTGAATAATTTTATGAAGCATGGTAGTCCCCACCGTTTTTATACCATAATCAAACACCAAATCAACGGAAGTTGTTATGGGTTATTGAGCTTTCCAATGTATTTATGAGGGATGTTAAAAAAAAAGAATTTCTCCGTGTCTCATAATAACCACACACATTTCCCATTTCTATATTATTACGCGACAATAATCCCAACCCAACTCCTCCGTCGTTCGCCTCCACTCATTTCTCGGGGAATAGGATCATCATAGTTCATAGTAGCAGTCAAGTTAAAATTGCATTACAAAGAAATCCCTCTTTTTCCCGGGATATTATTACCAACGTAAAACAAGGATGATTAAGATAAATTTATTTTAAAACTTTTCCTTGCATCTAATAATAAAAAGTTGTAAACCACAGGATTGTATTATTATTATTATTATTTGCCTTTACTCCCCTTTGCTTCTTCCTCCCTCCATCCTAAGTTTTTTTTCTCCTTCTCTTCTTGAGTCACACTACTCCAGGGTTTACCAGTGTAGTCATTGTGCTCTCCACATTTTCCCACTCATAGCAAAACGGAGGAGAAGTGACAGTAATGTAGTTTTTAGTGGAAGTGGTTAAGACTTTGTATTCTCTTCTGATGTTGTTCCATCTTGGGAATGTTTAAGCACCAAAAAAAGAGTTTTGTTATGGGCCTCCTTGAGAAAAATGTGAGAAGGGGATGGCCTTTCCACTTTATACCCTCTTTCACTTCCGTGTTGTGCCTGTTGTGATTGTGGCGGAGCAATGTAGCGTAACACGAAGCGAATTATTGGATGGTATGAGATCGAACAGTATCATTCATCATGAAGGAGGCAACCGTGTGGCAGAAAGTAAAGGGGAAAAAAATAATATATGTATATATATATATGTACCTAGTCGCTCATGCACATTTCCAGGGAGGAGAGAGAGAGGCGCATAAGAAACACCATCCATCGTCATCTCCACTGTCAAGGAACGGCAGAAAGAGAAAAATTGTCTAGAGCCCTGTTTAACCATCTTTTTCCCTATTATTCTCCATTTTCTGTTACACTTGTAAACTACAAAAGCCCATAACAGAAGGAAACATAATTGTACGTCGCAACACACAACGGCAGCAGCAACGGCTTTATTCCAGCTTTTCGGCACTCTTTTAATACCCAACACAACCCAAGTAGTAGTGGAGCATTTCCCCGGCTTTGATTTTCCCTTGTAGCAGCTGACGACTTGAACAGTTCACTTTCCCTTCTTCTCCTCCCTCCCTCCTTCCCTCAGAGTCTATATAGGAGAAAACGGATCGGCATGAAATGCTGTTAGCCCCAGAGAAGAAGAAGACAACGACGACAACGACGAAGAAAAAAAAACTTGAAGGCTCTTACAATATTATTATTATCATCAACATATTGGCCATTGTGTTTCAAAATGAACATAATATATTATCCAACTTCCATCCTCCAGCCTCATCTCACCTCTTCTTCCTCTTCCTCTTCTGACGGCATGAATATTTCTCAGTTTTGGCGAGGTTGACGGGGTGGCGATGGAGATGTAATTTCATTGAATGGGACGCTGCTGCTGCACTATATAATATGTACATGTAGTCACTTTCTATCTTCAATTGTTTTCAGAATCATTTAGAGCGGCTCCTATTCCAATTTCCCTAATTTTTTATCAGCTCACATCATTCACAATGCGGAGTAGTTTTTAGTGTTAGAGCTTAAGGGTACACATAGCTAGCTCATCAACCCGCCGCCGCCGCCGCCTCCGCGTCGTTGTCTTTTGTGCACTTCATAACCCGACCCGAGAGACTCGGTGGCGAACACCCAAGAGAGGCACTTTTCCCTTCACGTAATAGCAATAAGACGCGCAACTTGTAGTGTGTTTGCTTTCAAGTGTTGTCTTACGACTCCAATTCTGCTCCTACTCCTCCTCTTCCTCCTCCGTCATGTCCCTAAAGCCAGGCGACAAAAGTTAATTCATTCGGCCGGAAACTAATAAAATCTCCACTTCCCATTTTCCTCAGAGACTCGTAGAATGAATGAATGTGTGTGTGTGTGTGTGTGCCTGCCTGCCTAAATTCATCTAATTTCATTATGGATATTACATTCACATTCAAAAATTCGTCTGGTTGGAGTAGGAGGAACGGAAACCTATTAGATGTTTTTAGAAGAGAGAAAGAGAGACGACACGACACTTTTACTTGGCTATCCTGTCTGTCCTCCTCTCTCCGTCTTGCTCAACCAATATCAAAAAATAATAATAATATAAAAAAAAGTTTCGCTGCTTGCTTATCATTTTACTCTGCTAGTCGCACAGTCTCATATACAAGCTAAATACCAAAAAAAAAATCTCTGGAAAAATTCATCTCTTGTTGTACTCATTATACAATAAAAGATGTAACCATGTATGCACCCGCATCACCCATGGCGTTCCTTGTCAAAAAAAAACTTCTTTTTTTTATTATTTTTACAAGAATTTTCTAAAAAGGATGCGTGGTCTAATGGTATGTATCTCACAGTACTTAGAGACAGCCGTCGCTTACATTTTTTTATTTGGGTAAAACTCTTGGAAGAAGAGGGAAAAAAGTGGAATGCAGAGACGACGGAAATCATTGGAATGGTCGCAGAACTATAGAGTCGGCAGCAGCAACAGCAGCGTCGTGCATGATATGATGATGGTATGGTGGTTCCTTCGTCTCGTCGGATAGGATATAAGTATTTTTGATAAGGAATTGTGTGTGTAAGTAAGTTTCTTTCTTTCTGGTAATGTGTTTAAGTAGGATTCGTCTCGTATCGTAAATATTTGAGTGTATCTTGTGCTGGATGGAAATTTGTCTTGTTATGGAATGGCATTTGAGAGAATACGAATATTAGATGAGACCGCATGATGTGAATCCGTTTTGAGTGCAACAAAGCAAAAGCAAGGAAGAAGGATCAAAATCAAGACTCCTCTCACTACATAGACTCAGCAAGCATGCAACACGCTTCTTCTTCCTCATCGTCTCCAAAGCGGAAAAGTGAATCCAACAATGAGTTCAGGGAAAAAAGAGATTCACTATCACCACCACCACTACTACTACCACCGCACCGCCATAAGCATAAGCATCCCATCTCAGGAAAAAAGTTTTTCTTTCCTAATGCATTCGTATAATGACACGGAAGATGGGATGTGGTAATATTTAACTAAATATCGTACACTAGCATTCTAAACAAATGCAAAAGAAGATGCAGCACGACGTCTTTGTAGGGGAAATAACGAAGGGGTATACTGGGAAATGTAATATTGTTTGGGTGGGCTCTTATATACTCTGGGAAGAACACTAGAACAGCGGCGGTGGTGGTGGAGAGGTGGTGCGGTGTACGAAAGGAGACTGACTACCACCACGATACAACAGATAGCGAAACTACTTAATGGGAATAATGCGATATCTGTTGGTCCATTTCGCCGTTTCTCTTGTCCGTTCAAAACAGGTTAAACTTAATATTGACAGCTTCTTTGTCAATCGATAGCCGGAATTTAATGAATTGCAATGGGATAACACCATGGCATGTCATTTCAATCAAACCTCCCAGCCGTGAGAAAATTTCAAAATGATTGTAAAGTTGCATGCGCTCTTGTGTTCTGGTCGTGCTACTTGGGTACACCAGATGTGTATCCGGTTTATTACAATGGGATTCTCTCTGAGTGAAACTTGTAGGAGCAGAAGTAATGCAAAGTTGGTTATCTAGATACATATAATAATTTTGTTGAGGCTTTTGGTAAGCAAACGGCGAACGCGTGCTTCATCATGCCCTTCAAGTTTTTACTTTTGTACGTATAATGCCTTCTCATCGTGTTCATTTAATCCTCATGACTGTAGTGGCACGGATTTTAGGATCAAATGCTCTTATGAAGATCTCTTTTCTCCCAGAGAGAAAAGCTGGGAATAAACGCCAGGAAAGAGTCGGGCGGACGACGGAGGAGAGTTCCCTTGCTTGCTGGATAAATCTTTTAAAGCTGCTTCCCTACCAGATGCTCACTCATAATAACAATGCTCATCCTTCATCCTCCGTCATTTCGACTGGAGAACTTTGCACTGTCCAACATTTTCATTTTCCGTTATGATTTGGTCAGCGAAAATAATGTACCTCGTTCCCTCCATACACATACATATTATGCCCATTATTATTAGCTTTACGAACAAAAGCACGCCTAATACGCATTATTACACTGACTATGACTAAGGCTATCCTCCTATATGCTATCAATTTTATGAGAAATGGAACGAGTGATTGCCACACAAGAGGAGCAGCAGCGAAGCCTTTTTATTTTGATGGAGTATGTCCACAGACGAGAGAAAAAGTGGAGATCCAGATTATTCCTAATACCCACATACAATGATGATGAGGCAGCTCGTTGGGATATAGACCGTGTGGTTGGTTATTAAAGTCTTTAAAGCTAAATGTAAAACTTATATAGAATAGAGTAGAGGCTTCTTCTTTGGTCCCACACTGCTTTTCACTGTCAACGGTTTGTAATGAGAAGAGTAATGGGTTCCCGGGACGATGAAGTCTTTTGTGATTTCATCAAAAGTTAAACTACAATATTAATTTTGGGGAATTGATACAAAGATTAAAAGTCACAGTGCAAACTAAATATTCTCATCAAATTCCCTTTACACATAGTTTTCAGCAAGGAGAGACACACTCATATTATATTCCTTCCTTCCCCCTCTCCTGCATGATATGGGATATGGGAATCACTTGTTTTACTCCTCGTCACACGAGCAACCCCCAGAATAAAAAGGAAGGAAGGCGAGCTCAAAACGGACGGACGGAAAGATCTCTGCTCCTTTTTGAAAAGGCAAGCGCCCACCATATGAATCAAACACAGCCGGTGTCAGTTGATATGTAGTTGTCCGTGAGGCAAAAATGGCATGGGGAAAAACGTTGAAGTTAACGGGAGCAGCTTTAAGGGATACTACACGGGAACTGAAAACTGCCTCTACTATCAGTAACCGCTGTTCTGTCTTTGAAATGTGATGCCCAATAAATTCCTTTTGATTTGACTCGCAAAACGTCCTTTCCCTTCATACATATGGAAATGAGGGGAAGGAAATGATCGTCGCCGGGGCTTCCAGTTACACGGCAGCTTCGCTTTTACATTACTACGGTTAACTTTTTCGGGGAAAAAGGAGCTTTATGTGTTGCTAGGCCTCAATGATATTTTGTGGTGGAGGATGATGTCCCTGTCGCTCGTAGTCGTCGTCGTCGTCGGTCCCTCTATAGGACTCTCATCCTTTTTCGTACGTTCCTCCTCAGAGTTCCCCTTTATACCCACTACACGGGAGGGACGTAAGTATATGCACAATTTTACAAGTGGCTTCAACAAAGATTGCAAGTTGAAATGTGCTCTTTGATTTTTCCCCTTGTGGAAGCGGAACCCGACACATGCACGCACCACGACGACGACAACCGTTCTCCACTCCATAGGAAAACTCATCCCTCCAAAACAAAACTTGTTTCTATAGGGTAAAAAACCCTGGAGTCATTCAAAGTTAGAGAAAGAGAGGGAATGGGAAGAAGCGCCCTATCTTGTTGGCTCTCCTCGCCGAGGAACTCGCTCAGATAAGCTCAAAACAGTGCACTTTCTGACAAGTTCAGGAGTACTTAAGGGAAGCATTTCACTTTTATTACTATTGGCGTGTAGTTCAGGAGTTGGGACTCCGCTTAAAGTCACATCAAACTGAGAAATTCCAAATTTCAAGACACTTTCCTCCTGTCCGGGTCGTTACTCCTGAGCACGAAAAAAAGTCTCCCTCCACTGATCTCTTCAATACAAAATAAAAAAAAAACATCTAGGAAAATTCCGCTTCGCTAGAGTTGCTCCACGATAAAAAAATCACAATAGAAGCTACATACATACATATACACTCCCGATATATGAATGAAATGTACTTTTGTACTTATTTGTAATCTGTATTTACATTATACTCTGTGTGTTCAGAGAGAGAGAGAGAGAGAAAAAAAAACAAGTAACTACTGTCACAATCCTTCTCGGGAACAGAAAAAAAATATTTTTTTGTTCTTGTTTCCAAACTATTGCTATTTCCTCCAAAAGTTGTGTGTGTGTGCGGCTTAAACGACTCTAATAAGATTGAGATAAAGCACTTTGATAGATACACATTTTCTTGGAGCTTTTGTCGAGGGGGAAACACCAAAAGGAACATTTATGGATGCCTGAACGAATCTCTTTGAAAATCAATGTGACACTTGGGCTCCCTGATAAATATCGACTGAATATGTATAGCCAAAACAGGGAGTTTACCTTTCCATTTCTGGCGTCTTGCGTCTATGCGCTCCTGCTAGTCTGGAATTTCCAGTGCAAAATACTTTGTTCACGCAGAGAGAAGAGAGCCGCCAAAGCAAAAAAAAATATATAAAATGAAATGATTACTATCTATAGACAATATTGCGGGTGTGTGTGTATACATAATGCACAACTGGTTTAGCTTCCCTTAAAGACTTTTGTTAAGGAAAGCCAAGTCAGAGTAAAATCAAACGACACAACGGGACGGGATTCTCTGCAAGCATTTCAAAACATAAATATTGTTTGATTTGACGCCAACCTCTCCTTGGACACTTCAAACATTCGTAATAAAATCACCAGTAAATTTTCATTTCGAGTGGTGCCATATCCCGCAGCCCTGCTCCGTTCAACTTTCAAAGTGAAAGCATCCGAAATACCATATATATATAAATCACGGGCCCGAGACACTTGAACAATTGCCCCATCACCGCCCACCTAACAAGATCCTTATTTCATTTGCATTGTGTACGGAGGAAGAGGAGCAGGAGAAGAGCAGCAGAACCAAGAATCTGACAATTTGTGCGTGCTCTTGTTCTCGAGAAAATGTTGTTGCCGAGTAATCCATGCAGAAAAATTGAGACGTGATGAAAGTCACCAAGAATTTCCTGGTCCACACACTTTCCTGTCTTGTTAGCAGTGAGCAGGGCGTTCGTCGGGAAGGAAATGCATAATATACGACGCTATAACATTGATGTATTGCGTCTGTCTGAGGTTAGAGTCCGTTGTTTGGAGAGGCCTTATGACGCTTGACCAAATTTTTTTCCCCAAAATACCAAAATCCCAAATTTTTTCCCCCAAAAGACGCGATCCCAAATAAGATTTTTTGACCAAATACCAAAATCCCAAAAAATATTTACATGCTTCATATTCCACAATAAT